>JANITW010000004.1:8627839-8666085 GCA_027564335.1 Erythroxylum williamsii | reverse complement strand
TAGTTAAAATTAATAAAAGTGCTTTTTATTTTTATGTTGCCAAACAGTCTACTGTATGAAGCTCTTTTAAAAAAGCTATTTTTTTAATTGACAGCCAAACAGTCAACTGGCTTTTAAAAAAAGCTCTTCTCAGAAAAGCTCTACTGACAAAAGCTCTACTAATAAAAGCTCTATTGATAAAAGCTCAACCAAACAAGCCCTAAGTCATATTAATTAAGCCAATTACACAAGTTCTAGCTCATAAACATTTGTTCAATCCACTAATATGGTTAACATAATTAAAATAATTGAAGCCTAATTATATATTATTTAACTTATAATAAAATTTAATAACTAAATTAAGTAATTAGAAAACAATATACAATTACCATAAAATCCTATAAAACACACTTATTTATAGAATTTTTTAGTTGTCACTTTTTTTTTGAAACTGATACTATATTACTAATAAAATGACCAGGAAAATCGAATCAACTAGACCAATCTATTCCCGAGTCGACAGACTCTCCCAATACACCTGACCTAGATTCAGAAGGTTGACGAAAAAACCTAGCTGAATTACATCAGGAGAAAGACACTCAAAACAAGCAATAGTAGTCACAAATTGGGGAAAAATCGTTCCTCAAGACACAAAATTAGACTGGAACAAAGCCTCCCTAGCTATGACATGGGCTGCCTTGTTTGTTGATCGTTTGACATGATAGACATCAATGTCCCGAAGCTCATGTAGAAGAGCTTTACAATCCGAAATAATCACCCCAGCATAAGACAAATCAGAAACACCATTCTTCAAAGCATTCACAAGTAGAAGACAATCTAATTCAATAATATTACACTATATATGATTGAGTTTTAACCAGCTTAGATAGTTGCACTGTCATGAATGTTGTTTAATGAGCAAAATGCAATCTATAGTTTTTTGGTTTCCAACAATTTTGCTGTCAGAGTACCGAGAGTTTCACGGGCTTATGAGCATAGAGTAACTATTTTTTAAGTGTTCAACCTTTAGTGTAATGACATCAAACAATTTTTTTCTTCTTATCCATATGTTTAATGCTGAAAATTATCACTCATAGGTCATCAAAATGAAATCTTATTTAAAAGCCTTAAGTTTGTGGGAGGTCCAAAACATCCCAAATTAAATCAAATTAAAAAGTATGATGAAGTGACAAGAAATACTAAGATATATAATATTCATACTTTTATAATTTTTTTTAAAGTCATGTCCTTATAAGTCATTTTATACATAAACAGTTAATACTAAACAGCTAATTTTATCAAATATCTATATCAAACAACTAATGCAATCTGCTGGTCAAATCAGCTATAGAATCAGCTAATAGTTAATGCAATAAGCTTTTTACCAAATATGGCCAATATTACCAAAAATTGCTTAGAATATTTTTCAAATAAAATAATTTTTAAAAATAAAATTTTAGAAAAGACAATTCAAATATTTGTATTTAAATACTAATATAAAAGCTATCCTAAATAATAAAAATAAACAAAAACTCATATTTAGTATAAAATATCATAATATATACCTTCTGACTTTTATATGAATGTTAGAAATTTTAAAAATAATTGAATAAATGAACGTGTATAGAAATTAGAAGTTAACCGTAACCTATAGTTATAACAAACCATAAGTTTGAGTTAAAAAGAAAATTATTGTTTTTAAAAACCTTTGATTGTTGATTAACATTCTTTCTTTTTAAAATCTTTAAGTCCATTTTATCTACGTAGGATTAGTTGGAAATAATAACGAGATTACGAGAGAAGTTGATTTACTGTTAAGATATCCTTTAAACCCTAATATAAATAAGTGGACCCATTATGAGTGTTCCTAAATATTCTTATTTAAATGAGAGAATTTATGAGTTTCAAATTTGTTGTTAATTATTTTATTATGTAATTATCTAAAGAGCACGTGTGTGGTAACCGGTAACATGTAATCTAACGAGATGATTCATATCAACGTTGTCAGTGGTAATGGTAAAGTTAACTGTAGTTTTTGTATTGATCCTCTGTAGGATTGGTAGTGGCAAAGGTCATAATCTACTTTTACAATATCTGCAATTTGTCATAATCTTTATGACAAATTCCTTTAAATAGCTAATTAGTTAAAAATACACAATTTATGGGTGCACCCATCTACGTTTTTAAGAGCCAAATTCTCAAACACAGATACAATTCAAGAAGTAGGAAAAATCTTAACGGAAGCCAATGGGAGGAACATCAATTCTAGTATTATACTGCACATCTAAAATGTAGGGAACTCAATCTCCGACCCACATTTTCCTTTTGGAAATGTTGGACATTCAATTATATCTGATCCAGAGGTATCTACACACAAGTAAATTTGGTATAGCTGGCTGTTGCCTGACTCATCCGAATTGCACTCTATAAATGGTGTATGGCCCAGTGATTCTTTTATTGCGTTTTTAATGTCGCTCAAGCTGTATGAACTCCCATCTGGATGGATTCCTGTTACATTTTCACGCATCAGCACTCTGGACATAGAATCCCAAAAAAGGTGATAACAGTGGTTTACCTGCTCTCTGTAGAGCTTGGAGAAGGTTTACTTGCTTTTTCAATTCTATTCCCGTTGCGAAGTAGGCGTGCTGGTTAAGCACAGACTCAGAGCATGTCCCGTGCTTCTCCCATTCATGCGACCAGAAGGTTACACCATCGCTGCTGGGACAGGCTAGTGTTGGCCAGTTCTTTTGTAAGCTGCTAATGAGATCAGAAATCTGCAAAAAAAATATATATATATATCTATTTTGTCGTACAAGGAAAGACAGAAAATGCGGAAGTGTTTTGCCCGAAATTATGGTAAAAATCTCTACACAATGAACGTTTATCTCATGAACCATCATAGCCATTAAAATCCTTCTCTCTCTCTCTCTGTTTTTTTTTTCCCCCATTCAGCACAGCAGAAAGATTAAGAAAACTTTGAGGTTTATTTTAAGGCCAAAACCCTAACAGTTGACGTTGTGTGAAGACGGGAATTGTTTCCAGTACCTTATTCCTGTTGAAGGGACTATCGGGATCACAATTTGAGGGATATGATCCATCCTTATAATTAGGCCAAAGTCCATGAATACCAAAATCAGCTGCAGGTTTTCCAGTGCTTGGATAGCAGCAACTCTTCTGCGCATCACAATATGACCCTGGCCACTAGATGTCACAACAAAAAAACAAAATTGAGAGAAACCCACAATACCGAACAGACACCAAGTCTGAAACAAACCGCTTTAATCGTATAACTTGCCTGTTGAACAAAGTAGAAGAAGTCAAAATCTTGCGAGACACATAGTCCTGACAGGGACAGTGTTACCAGTAGCTTGATCAAATGGAAAGTATAGGACTTCATCTCTTCCTTCTCTCTCTTCCTCGCACTACGAGGGATTAGAACTTTGTATTATTCGATCTTCTACTATGAATGATATCCTCTAGATTGTGAATGACGGGAGGCAAATTAGGTGTATTTATAGGCCTAAAAAGGAAGTCGACGTGGTATCTTTTGACAGGATATGCTAGCCATTCCCCGCATCTAATTATGAACGACAAACTTGTTTACGTGTGAACTGTTTCCTCATGGTTGTTTTTGATCGGCACCAGATTATTTGTGAACGATTTCATTCATCCTTTAAATGAACAGCCACTCTGTGCCGACTTTCAATTCCATAAATTATAGACTATAGAGAGCAAAGACACAAAAAGGAAAAGGTTTGAAAACAATGTATATATCACTTGATTTCTGGAAATAGGTTATTAATTTTATTTTAGTTGCATATGTAGTCTCATAAACTTAGTCTATAAGACTTTGTTTACTACTACGAAGTAGTTACTATGGTTGCAGTTTGGCCTGTCAATCCCGAAAAAACTGCAAAAGGGAAAAAATATGGCATGACAGTGTTCAAGTCAAAGAAATTACATTTGGCACGACATGAGCGTTACTTGCCTGTTCTGCTTATCGATTAATGGCATTTGGATTTTATAGTTCAGTTCATTTCACATTGACCAGCAGCAACCCAAAAGTCGTCCCATACACACCGTGAAAGCTGATCTTCCATAAAAATCATTTAACTTCTTGCTTGTGTTCCTGGAATATTCATTGTTGACACCATTTTCAGTCCAAGGTACTCAGCGAGGTTCATGTTCTTTTTATTCTGCTTTTTGGGTGAACCAAAATTGTTTCATCATGATTTTATTTTATTTGAACAATTCTTAGATAAGAAGATGCCCTTTACTTGATTGCTTTCACTTTCAGTTGGAAAGAACATGAACAACAGTAATAAAAATGAAACAGGCCACGATGAACGATCTTTGTGTCAAATTGAGCCGTCCCTAGACTTGTAGGCGAGTGAGAAAGAGGCAGGCTACTGGCGGCGTTGATCTTTGAAACAAACCAAGTTTTGGGTTCACACAGCCTAGAAGTCTGACGTTGGACAGGTTTAGTTTTTGACATACGTTTCCAGCAAATCCTGAACTCCATGAATGTTACCAGAAATAAATTCACAGTGTCTATTATTGAAATGGACGACCAGTAAATAACAGTTACGTATTCTAACCAATTTCCCCGTAAGACTCTGGACGACCGCAAAACGGTCACCTGTTATACTGCCATTCCAATCGGTTGTTCCTTGTGTCGTTTTATCCGTGATCATATCTGAATAGATGATTAATAATTTAAACATTAACTGTACGATTCTAGTCCAGAAGGAGAGCAATCTTTTGCCTCTAAGCTAAGATAGCACTAAAATATAAGTTATACTAATTGCGATAACCATGAGCATTTCACAAACTGCCTTTTATATCAAAGGCAAAAAAAAACTTACTATTCCATGACGAATTTGTATCTAAATGAGTACCTATGATTAGTGGTGTCGTGTACACGAATGGGTCATAATATACAAAGTTACCAACCGGAAATAAATTTGCTTGCCCTTCCTGGCAGCTTCTATACCTCAGAAAAGTGGCACACAACACATGAGATATCATGTCAACTCCGGTGAGACCATTGCAAGTTTCTCTTTGCTCGAACGAGTTTCACTACCAATAATCTCCACAAGAGCATTTACCATCTTTGAAATGATGAAATCGTTGGACATCTCGAAGAATTATTTCCCTATCAAAGATCAACGATATAAATTTGGCAGCAGAATGACAATCTCCACATACACGAAGGTTCTTCACCACACGGATTGTTGTCCCAGGTGGAGTGTTAATTAACCCAAAAGCAATGGCCAATTTCTCACTATGATATCTAAGACTCATTTCTTTCTCTTCTTCCTCCAGACCAGCATGAAAGACCAGGGAAGTGTCAGGTATATAACCAACTAATTTTAATTCCTTGACCAGCTCATCAAGTGCTCGGTGTACATCTGTTGAAACATAATGTACTCCATCCCCAGAAAAGAATTCATGCACTATATTGTCTATTTCTATAGAGCTACACCCAGGAATCTTCACCACTCCTCTTTGAACCATCGATATTCTTAAGGAAACTACGTCTTCCCAACTTCCTGATCTTGCATATAAGTTTGACAAAATGACATAGTCTCCACCATGAGAGTCATCTAGTTCAAAAATTCGTTCTATAACCTTTTTCCCTAATTCTACATTTCCATGGCTACTACAAGCAGATAACAGAGTTCTCCAGAGTATAGGTGTGGGCTTGATTGGCAGTTCATCTATGAATTTATAAGCTTCTTCTAAACATCCAGCTCGACCTAGCAAATCAACCATACACCCATAGTGTTTGACTACAGGAGTAATCCCGTACTTGTCTTTCATACTATTAAAATATTTTTTACCTTCCTCTACTAATCCAGTATGACTACATGCGTACAATAGACCTATAAATGTAATCTCATCTGGTTTCACTCTTGCTACTTTCATTTCTTCAAACATAGATATAGCTTTACGACCTTGTCCATGTGTTGCATAAGCCACGATTATTGCAGACCATGCTTGTGTATCTCTTACATCCATGTTTTCAAAGACAGAGATGGCATCATCCAAACTTCCACATTTCGCATACATATCAATCAATGCAGTGTTCACTTTTACATATCTATCAAAACCATTCTTCTTCACATATTCATGAATCCACTTCCCCAAATCCATAGCTCCCAACATAGCACAAGAAGATAAAGCACTGAGCATGGTAACATCCGTAGGCTTAAGTTTCCTTGCCTGCAGTTCACGAAATAATGACAAAGCCTCATTAGGTCTGGTATTTCGAGCATAACCTGTTATTATCGCATTATATGAAACAACATCAGGTTCCAGTATGGCATCAAAAACTCTTCGAGCCCCATCCACATCACCACACTCAGTGTACATATTTATCAGCGTAGGGTATACATACAAGTTATCATCAAGCCCAACTTTAATAGCGAGACAATGCAATTGCTTCCCTTGGGGCAATGCCTTAGCGCTAGTACAAGCTTTAAGTTGAGAAGGGAAAGTGTATTTATCAGGAAAGAGACCATTTTGAAGAGCCCTAACAAAGAGAGAAACAGCTTTGAGTGGGGCGTTTGAGCGTGAATACCCACGGGACATACTGTTCAAAAGCACAATGTCAGGTTGGGAAATTTTATCGAACAGCTGGTAAGCGTACTCCATGGACGACTCAGTGGGATGCTCTGTGCATAAATTAATGAACTTAGTAACTAAATGGAGATCAATTTGGAGATGGGTTTTGATGGTAAAGGCTTGAATTTGTTTGAGCTCTTTCAAAGAGGTGCATTTTTGCAGCAAAGAAACGGGATTGGGCGAAAAAGCAGTGTCGGTACCGTCGCAGACAGAGGGAGAGAATTGAATTGCCTGTACAGATGAGCATGAAGCCATTGGAATGGGCGTTGAGAGCTTGTGATTCGGCTGATGGAGGGAAATGTGAAGCGAAGGCATTTGTGCGTAAAGATAGGAAATTTTATCTGAATGGTGCCTGCTTAGGCCCATTAAAGTACATTAGAAAAGAAACTTATTGGTCCAAAAGTTAGAGTTCAGAAACAATAATATGTCAAACAATAATATGGTCGTAACCTAATCAGCTTTGATTGTTTGACAGCTAATACTCTTTAAATATAGCTTAAACATCATCTACCGAACACCCATTTCTATCCGTTTCATTACTTATACATTGTTTCTGCATATTCTTTAACTGTGTGTCTACAAATATAGTGTGAATCTAGATTATAACGTTCATAAATGTGTTTACATGAATGGAACACTGTCGTTTTAGTGGGGTGGAACTTGCTAATTATAATTATGTAGCCAAGTCTGAATTTGGCGGACTGAGGTTAACAAGGGTTGAAAGTTGAAACGAACGTACTGTAGGTTGCTTGTATCTAGTCGACAACTTTCATTTAAACTGTTAAGTATCAGTCAAAACTATTTTATGAGATACTTTCTTCCGCGTGCCTGTCTATGTTTGTCTACGCGTGTATTTCACTCATCTTAATTAGAAGGGATAACCCATAATCAATAGAAGTTCCATCAAGTATACTTGACGGCAATAGATTTGATGGTTCTTTTTATAGCTACGGATGGTTTTGTTGGATGAAATTGGGTAATCCAATTTTGTTAATTGATGAGACTATAAGAAGCCTGCCTGCACGGTGGTTTCACAAGATTAAAAATTTAGCCAAAATATGGAGAACCCTGCTATTTGGTAATGTTCTTTCGTTTCTTTAAGGTACATGCATCCTTTTCAGTCGAATATTATATCCACAAATTTTATAGTTGATTCATTGACAGAGAACCTAACATGAGCTCTAATGCAATCTTATTTATAATCTTTGCTTTCTGAAATGCATTTATTGGTTTGGTTTTGATGAGTGTTGAAAAATTCGTAGGGGTGCTGTAGTTTTGCAAAATCTTCTATTTACGTAAGTAATTTCTAACACAATCAAAAATAAGAAGAATTAAATGCAACAAAATGTAAATAAACACTTAAATTTAGTAATGCAATTCGGCACCTCTTGTCTATGTTTACAGGGCTCTTACCCAGCTTAATTCTTTTACTAATGACAACAGTTTTATACAAGCCTTTACTGAGTCGACACTACTCAACCCTTGACACTTAATTCTTTCACTAACGACAATAGTTTTATACAAGGCATTACTGAGTCAATACTATTTAACCCTTAACATTATCCCCCATCCTCACAACTTGTTAAAAAATTTCACACTTAATAGTACGACTATCTCGTATTAACCTCAATAGAGGATTTTTCTCAACGATCTTTTAACAAAAAAACAATTAACAAATAACTCAAATGATTAAAATAATAAAGAATGAAAACAAATATACTTGAGACAAAAAGAAACAACTTTCCGATGTTTTCAACTTCTCCAAAGACTAATATGAGAGTTGTTCACCAGTTGAAACTGTCATATTCAACTGCTGGAATTTTTTGAACATCATCTCCAATATTGACAGCCACCAGAGCAGACATAATCAACACCCAATCAACCCATAAAAGTCACTTAAACGATCAAGTATGATAGTTACTAAAGTCACGAAAACTTTAGGAAATTTTCGCATATCAAAAATCATAAAAACTAGCCACACAAGATTTATGCATATTAGAAAAACTTAGCAAAAAACAAACAACTATCTAAAAGAGAAACGCTGCATGCATACATTTACGACAACATAACTATAGAAAAGTGCAACATTCTTACTCACCAATAAACCAACCAGATCGCGCCAACCCATAAGTAAAATAGATGTAGATATTTTTCAAAACCAACAAATACAAGACATTGAACAAAATCATCGACCATACAGCCTAAAAAAAGAGTCACGCATAAAGCATCACAAAATCTGCAGCTCACTTACTCTATGCTTCAATCCCTACCCACGTAAGGAGTCCAAACGCAAGCCAGGAGTCCTAACTTAGAGTCATACATGCAAGGTGATCTTTAGCAATCTCACCATGTCCTCCAAATAATAAGTATCACTTTGTTACACCTCATCTTAATTTGAATTTTAAGACTGGCATTATCTTGAAGATTCGATAATAAAAAATGCCAAAATTAAACAATAAGATATATAATAAATATCTTAACAATCTTCCCCTTTTTGATATGTTTGTCACAAATAAGAAACTCCCCTTAATCCAACATCAAGTTTTAAAGAACAGCCATCAAAATTTTCAAGTTCAAGAAACATCCAAAGAAACAATAATGAACAATCATCCAAATTTCTCTTCCTTAGGACAAAAAAATGCCAAAAAGCAAGACTAGTAGTTACGAAGATACCTTAAAATCTTCCCTTGAATTGAACAATCATCGAAAACAACCTAATGTCTCCCCCTTGGGACAAAACAATGTCAAAACAAAAATCCTTTAATGTGATCAATCTTAACGAATAAGGAAACGTAAGGATCACTTCAATTCCATCTTCATAAGACTGATCAAATTCATAATCCCCGTCATCAAGCATAGCCTCATGTACATATCAATCAATTGAACCTTAGAAAACCTACAAATAAAAACTCAGAAAGCCTAAATAGTAACTTCTTCAAACCCTTTTTTTTTGTTTTTTTGTGTATTTTTATCATCAAACTATACTTCAAACACATAAAACACATAGTCTCTATGCCCCTTGAAGAAATTCAAACCTGGGCTTATTCCTCATCACATTATCTCAGTCATAAACTGTCTGGTTGATTTCTTCATTTGAAGCAACCGATTTATCCTCAGTCTAAATAGTTTCTTTAGAAGTACTAACTAATTGTGAATCTGGACAATTTCTTATTTTTTCTTCACTACGTCTTTATGCTTATACTTGACCCTTTCTAACCTAAAAATGCTTCGGTAATATGAGTTGCTGCGGAAAATTTAATGGAGAGTGTCTAGATTTTCAGTTTTGACCCATTTGAAACATCATTTGTAACAACTTGTAACATTTTGATTTTATGTGCATAATTACTCCATAAAAGTGACATATAGGTATGAACCTTCAATTTGTTTTTTAGATTTCTCCTTTAACAGTTCTGCTGGCATCGATTTTCTCATCATTTGACTTGGAACATTCACCTCTATAGCTAATGCCTTGAAGGTCTTCTTTAGTTTTACTAATTTCCAATAACTTTTCTAGCTTTTCGGTACCTCCATTTAACATTCTTATTCCTTTTTTTTGTACTAACCAACTTCAATTTTGTTTCACCAAGCTCATCTAATGTAGACAATAACTTCTTCTCTAGATCTTGAATGATTTTCTTCATGGAAGAGTTTTCCTCCTTTAACTTCTCATTTTTCTTTCATGTTTGGACCCATTTAGCATATATTAGCTCAAAGGCTTCATAAATACCTTCCTTTTATCATTTGAAGTACTATCATCACTGCCATAACTGAGATTAAGCTTTAAACTAATTCTCTGTGTTTTTCTCAGAATCTTCTAATTTACTCACATTTTCGTCATTGATTACTTCCTTTTTGGTTGTTGTAAAGCAAGTAACTAGATTTTTGTTATATAAAACAACTAATGCAGCATTATTCATAACTTCTTTTTCACTACTATACTCACTTTTGTATTCATTCTTACTCCAAGTGCATGTATATGACTTCCCTTTTCTCTTCTTCAAGGTGTTAGTACATTTTGCGTGGACATGTTTGAAGCCTTGACACTCATGATATCGAATTTTTTTCATTTTTCTTTCACCCTTTTAAGTTTTCCTTTGTTGTTTGAAATTACTATTTGATGAGCTCCCACCATTTTGTCTAAAATCGGATATATCCTTCTTCACTTTCTTTAACCACTTACTGAAATTTCTTGTTAATAACTCCATATCCCCTTTCTCATCAGATTCATCTTTGAAGTCATTCACAACCTTACCAATCTCGGCTTGCAATGTCAGTCCTGTGTTCCTCTCTTGTTTTCCCTTAGCAAATTTATCTTAAAATTAGTAAGAATTCCAAAGACCTTATTCAATGATAATTCATTGATATCACAACCTTCGTCGATTGTTGCAATTTTCAGTATGAACCTCAGAAGCAATGATCCATATAAACTTCTTCTTCTAAGTCACCATTTAGAAAAGTGGTCTTTACATCCATTTGGTAAAGCTCTAAATCATAATGAGTCACTAAGGCCATAATAATTCTTAAAGAGTCCTTCTTTGAAACTGGAGAGAAGGTCTCCTTATAGTCAATACCATTCTTTTGAGTGTAACCTTTGGTAACAAGTCTGGCTTTATACTTTTAATGTTGCCTTGTGAGTAACATTTAGTCTTAAAGACCCATTTACAACCCACTTGCTTTGTACCTTCTGATAACTTAACTAATTCTTTTACATTGTTGTCATCCATTAATTTTAACTCTTCTTTCATAGCATTGAACCATTTTTCAAAATTGCTACATTTTATGGCTTATTTAAACAAGACTGAATCTTGATCAATGCTCAAGTCCCATTCATGTTCAAGTGAGTAAACTTCATAGTCACTCGAAATAGCTGGTCTTCTCGGCCTTACAGACCTTCTTAATGCTACTTCTTGTGGCATCACTTGATCATTTATAACTTGAACATCATTAGCTGGTTCTTCATTAATATGTTCATTTTGTGGAATTGGAACATTAATTTTTTGTTTTGGTATATTGCATATCAATGATGCAACAAGAGGAATAACAACTGGTGGGATCACATTTGATGTAGTAGTTTCTACTTGATTAGGAGTAGTTTCTACTTGACTCCCGTGAATATCCACTTTTGTGGGGCTCTACTCCCAATGATTGGACCATTCTTAATGAACCGAGCATTACTAGACTCAACTATTCTCGTACTATGATTAGGACAATAAAATCTATACCCCTTTGACTTTTTGGGATAGCCAATGAAATAACCACTAACGATTCTCACATCAAACTTCTTTTCAAGTGGATTATACAACCTTACTTTTGCATGCAAGCCTAAACGTGAAGGTGTCGTAAACTAGGTTTCTTTCTTGTTCATAGTTTATAAGGTGTCTTAGGAACTGCCTTACTAGGAATCTTATTAAGTAGATACGCAACAGTCTTTAATGCATGCATCCACAATGATGAAGGTATAGTACTATAACTTAGCATACTCCTAACCATATCCATAAAAGTACGATTGTGCCTTTCAACTACACCATTTTGTTGTAGCATACCAGACATTGTGTATTGCGCACATATGCCTCGATTTGTAAGAAACTTTACAAAATAGACCTGGATATTATCCACTTTCATCAAATTTTTTATAATATTCACCACCTCTATCAGATCCACTATATTTACTTTTCTATCTAACTATCTTTCTATCTCATTAATAAACATCTCTAGGATGTCCACAGACTGAGACTTCTCATGTAGTAGATAAATATAACCATATCATGAGAAGTCATCAATAAAGGTAATGAAATATTTTTCACCACCCCAAGAACAAATGTCGAAAAGACCACAGATGTCAGTGTGTATTAATTCAAGTAATTCGGTACTTCTTGTGGTTGGATTCCTTAATATATGTTTGGTTTGCTTACCTTTAATGCAATCTACATATATATCCCAGTCAGTAAAATCCAATTAAGGTAAGATTTCATTTTTCACTAACCTCTGTACCCTTTTCTTGGATATATGACCTAATCTTTTACGTCACAAAAAAGCAGAATATTCCTTATGTGCACTACGTTTATTTCCTATAATATGGTCAATATGAAACAAAGATGAACATCAAGATTGAAATTATATAAAAAATTAATTAAAGTACCAAAACCATAATAGAACTTGTGTTTATATAAAGAAAATACACGATTTCCAATCTTAAAGTTAAAACCATCATTATCTAAATTTGCAACAGAAACTAAATTCCTGTCACAGTCACGAACATAAAGATAATTTTTTAGATCCAGGTGACATCTAGTGTCAAAGATTAATTTGTACGTCCCAATGTCCTCTATTCGTTCCTTCATTATGTTCCCCATATACAAGAACTTTTTAGTTTCATTTATCGTCTGGATTGAAAAGAATCCCTATTTAACATGTGACACATAAGTAGTTGCATCAGAATCTAACCACCAGGTATTATTATGCACTTCAAAAGATATTGAGACCTAATATGTACCTTTCTTTTCGAACCAAGCCTTTTTTTTGGGCAATCCTTCTTGAAGTGACCAGACTTTTTGCAAAAGTGACACCTCTTATCTTTATGGATTCGACCCTCATTAACTTTGCTAAGAGTTTTTTCTTTATATTTGCCTTTCTCTCTTGGTTTGTTCTTGCTGCTACTAGCTCCTTGATGAAATGTGAGATGAACAGAGTGTTCTTTCATTTTCTTCAATCTCTCTTCCACCTAAACCAACATGGCCTTAATTTCTTGAAGGTTCCATTTTTCATTAATGGTATTATAATTTACCTAGAACTAGCCAAACTTAAGAGGAAGTGAGTTGATAATAAACTGTACAAGGAAAGACTCACTTACATTCATACCCATAAATTTCAGCTTTGCAACTAGATTTGACATATTTGTTATATAATCGTGAATAGGCTATGACCAATTAAACTTGTTGATCGTCATCTCACTCATTAAAGTCCCTACTATGAACTTTTCAACTATATCAGATTGGGAGTATTCTTTAAGCTTCAACATGAACTCTTTTGTATTGTCCATTTTAGGCCTTGATGACTTTACATTTTTTGCGATCATCATTCGCATCAAATTTAATCTCAGCCAGTTAGACCATTCCTAAGCCTCATAATAAGACTTGTCAGCTTCAAAACTAGTCTCAGTTATGGCTGCGGGTCTTCCGTCTGAAACTATGGCTTAGTCTAAATCCATTACACCTAGTTAGAACTGGATTTGTTCGAACCAGTTAGCATAGTTCAAACCATTGAACTTGATTAGCCCATTTCCTAAAGCAAACAAATTAGTAGATCCTACAAACACAACATATAGCTCATATATTAATGCTTTGAGTAAACCTAAATAGATTCAAACAAACTAATACACTTTAATTATGCATTTAAATTCTCCTTTGGGTGAAATTTAAATACATAGATGTAACCTATTATGATGCAAATATAGTTCACTATAATAGACAATCAATCATATTCTAGTCAACATGCATGCACAACAAGAATAATATACATTTCGTGATGTTTTTTTATAAAACATCACGAAATGTTTAGACTTTTTGTGACGTTTAAATAACGTCACAAAATGTTCTAACTTTTAATGACGTTTTATGATAACGTCGCAAATTTGTAATATTTTTTACAACGTTTAATTAATAAAACGTCGCAAAATAGAACCCACGACGTTTTGCTGGAGAAAACGTCGTGGAAGGCTTAATTAAATAGTCGTGGTCGTTTGGTTTTTCTTAAAACCTACCGAGCATTTTCTTATTATCTTATTAGGGAGCGGGCAGGGATAGGGAAAGAACCGAGGGAAAATTGCAGACTGCTAGCTAGTTACATCACCGGCGTTGGGGAAAGCTCTTCAAGAAAAGAGGTCACTCCTAACCTTGCAAGGACACAACCAGTTTGAGAGCCCTGCATTCTATTTTACGATCCCCTGCTCTTTGTTAATCAAATTCTCTTTTTTTTTTTGTTCTGTATCGGTCGACATCTGATTTCTCAACCAGTCTAGACCTCTTTTCTACTTGGAAACACTGCCTTCGCCATTCCGACAATGGGTTGTGCCTCCGAATTCACTTTATTTGGCTCGAGTCTCTTTCGAGCGGTAAACCCAATGTTCCCGGGCATGCGCGTTGTTTCGAGCTTCCGTCTTCCTCCTCCAGATCTCCATCGTCTATCCTTCCTCTGCGTGTTCTTCGGTTTGTTATTTTTGTCATTTTAATGTCTAAAACACAGCACTTTACCTTTTTGTCTTAAATTCCAGAAGCCTCATCGACAGGAAATTATATTCCCTTTAACCCACTTGCTTACTGACTGCCATTCAAAACCTTCGCTTTGGGTATTGGGTTTTGGGTTTTAGGGTTTATCAATTTGGGGATTATCTCTAAGCATCAAGCCGTGTACAGTTTCTCTCTCTTTTGTGTAAATGGGGTTTTCGGTTGGATACACCGAGGTTTTCACCGGGCGTGTCTGGACCGTTGGATGGACCACGACAACAACACATGCCCTGTTTGTAGGACCTCGTTTGTCCCCGATGAGATGCTGAAAAAGTTCAATCAACGATTGTGAGCTGCTTCTGATGTTGGTGATTTTTACAGTGAGTACACTTCGTTGCCAGTTTTTTAGAAACGAGGAGAGTTCATGAGTTATTTTGTTTTTGAAAGAATTATTTAAAGATGGCTATGTATTGCAGTTATAGATGGCTATGTATTGCAGGAAAATGAGAGCTGAAAAGCAGGGATACTTTGCTCTGGTAAAGAACATTAGTCTCTTTTAATATCAATCCATTTTCTAATTTTTGTTCAACTGTTTTGGGTTCACGCATTCCAGTGGGGAATTGATTTTGCTATATACCGATGAAATGACCAAAAGTGACAAAGAAAACAAGATCCAGGTGCCATCCTTGCAGTTGAAGATCTATGAGAGAATTCCCATTCCAGATCTGCCAGTAATTACTTCTAACGCTGCAATGTCTGTTAATGCTCTCTGATGTTGTATACTTGTCTATCTTATGAGATTCTAGCTTTTGTATAGAATACTTTATTTTGTTATTTAATTCTTTGTAGGTTGTATTCCCTCACAAAAAGCTATCTTTCCGGATCATAGACACGGTATGTACTGGTTAAATATCTTTATTACTGAAGAGTTTCCATAAATAGGCTGGGTTAATACTTTCCAATGCCTTGGTTACATTTCTGTAATATCACTCAACTGGGGAATCTAGGGTTAATCAAAGTGTTTACACCAGGTTATTCAGAATGAATTTGACATTTTACATAAATTCATCTCTATCAAACTGATCGAATGTATTTCCATTAACTGTACAAAATTCTGACCGAAGTTCTAGCAAGTCACTATATGTTCCTGATTATCCAAACACAAGCTACTATGATGAAGGGCCTTGAAGGTTCTACTGGCTTAAAGTATTAAATTACATTTATGGCCAAGTTTAGGACTTGTTAAAAGTTTCTGATATGCTAATAAGAATCTTCTGTATTTATAGGTACGCTTGGATGTTGCCACTCTATTGGGGCTTGCAGCATATTTCATAAACTACAAATTTGAGAACATCTTATCTAACCCGTATGTATGTGAATGTTAACTTTCAAAACTTTGGCATGACTGAAGTGTATAAATTTATAATGTTAACTTTCAAAACTTTGGCATGACTGAAGTGTATAAATTTATACTTGCTATAGCTTGTTATTTATAGTTCATAATGAAAGGCTGTTTTAAGGAATTGGTTTTCCCTGTTTCCACTGTCTGCCACGTATCTTAATTCTTGAATTTGAGAGTTCCCCACCTTGCCCCCATTATAGATTGGTTGCAGAAGCAGATGTTTTTCAATTTGATATGTTTACATTAATATTTCTTTCTACACAATGCAGATCAGCAATATTTCTTGATGTGATTGCTGTCACTGCTCTTATAATTTATGTGACCCGTGTGGCTTTGGGTTACAAACAGACATGGGATAGATATCAAGTGAGTTGACTTTACTATGTGAGTTATAGCTTGTGTTAAACATCAGCTTAGTATGAAACAAGTTGATTTATGTTCTGGGCTCTTCAAATGGTATTTAACAAGACGTTACTTCTGCAGCTACTGGTTAACAAGACACTATATGAGAAAACATTAGCCAGTGGCTTTGGCTCAGTTCATTTTCTTCTGGATGCTTCTGAACAGCAGCAAGTGAGAGGACCTTTAATGTGTTATTTACCATGATTATTGATATTAGAATGTGGACTATGATAGAATATAGCAACTTAATAATCTTCTAATGTTGTTTTCCTATTCTGTTTCTTTTACCTTAATTTAAAGGAACTAATTTACAAATTTCATTCTGACCCTGATACATACACAAGATTTTTGACTTGTCCCTAATCAGTCTTCGTAGTTAGACCCAAATTTATATTCTCTTTATCACCTTTAGTTTGGTTGACGCTCTTTGATCTACAAAGTACTTGTATTTAACATTCTTTTGTCTAATTATTTTTCCTTTTGACTGATTGTTTTTTGCAGTATAAGGAAGCCATTCTAATGTATTCAATTTTGCTTAGAAAGAAAAATCCTCAGGTTTGTGTATCCTATTATTTATAATATTCTTCGTGGCAAATTTCTTTGACAGACTTCTGCATCACTAAGTTGAATGGAATTAGAACTCTGGGATACAGTTATCAATTATGTTGTATCCTGTTTCGAAATTCTGATACTAACGTCGACAGGATTATTATAATAATTTTGTTTGGTGGCTATCATTTTTCTATTTTAGTTCTTTAAGTCAAACTGTTGAATTATATGAATGAAAAATTTTAGTCCCCAACTTTGTGGATTGCATAATGAAGCAGGAAGTAACACTTAACCTCATCTCTCTTCTTGAGTCTGGTTACTGCTGAAGTTTTCGCTATTATAATTTATCTGTTTGAAAATTTAGGAACCTCAAATTCGTGGGATTGTAGCTGGTCTACTTGAGGTCTCCATATTAACTAGTAAAATTTATTTTTTCCTATGGTTGATGGACTGCCCGATTTGGCCACCATATCTCGCAGAATTAGCCTGCAAGGCGGTGTTTGTGATGTTTATGATTCAATGTTTTCATTTTCCATCTAATTACCATGGATTCCTCCTACAGGTGATTTGTCGCCGAAGTACTGGAGATGAGTGCGAGAGATTTATGTACGATGTCTTCAAAGTGAAGGTAATTTAAAAACCAAAGAAATATCAAGTAATGCCAGCTGAATATGTGCTAATCTGAATGAAAGGAATGCAGGTTGAAATGCCAGTTAATGAAGCCATAAGTACATTGCTTAGGCTTGGCCTCGTCAGAGAAACAACCACCGATGGAAGAATGAGTTTGCAGGCTATTCACTGTGAGAAGGCACTTGAAGTCCTCAAAGAACGCTGGAACAGTTTGCTTGGTTAGCTATTTACCGATCAAAGTTAGCGTGAGAATGAGTTAAATATATCTTGAAATTAACCATTTACAGACCAGATTATATTGGAAAAACCTACACCAACATAAATGTAAAGTATAGATCTTCGCCAGGGATTCCTCTCCAACTGTTATTCATTTGATGTGTGCAGCAGTTATCTCCAAGGTGACAAAACCCCAGTAGTTAGGGAAGCAAGGCCTATAATTTACGTCCAGTACTTCCTCTTCCTCTTGTGTTCATTTAGTTCCATTCCTTTTTTAATAATGTTCAATTTGTGGTTTTGAGTATAGTTGGGGTTAAAAAAGAGCGAATAGCACAAGTATCGGATGCTGTGCTTGCGCAAGTAGAGAATATACGTGAACATATGATGATAAGCATTAAAATGTCGCACACCGAGACCGAAGACGTATGATTGACAGAGTATGTAATTAATATACCCTGGATTGTAGCTGTAGCATCTTCATAAGATTGAACATGGTGGCAGATTGTAGCTTCATGCAATAATGTACTAGGGCTCTGCAGTTGTTCATTTATCTATAGACTTGAGATTGAACGTGGATGCACCGCCAGAGCCCGGAGAGCCAAGTCAATAAAGGAATCAGACAGCTGCGCCAAAGCTAGAACAGGAAAAACTGATGGTGTAATGGCCAGGAAGGAAAGATTTCAACAGCTCTATGCCTATTATTATAGCTAGAACTCTGCGAGCTTGTTGACACAACAAAGATCAACAAGAGGGCTGAGGACCCTTCGATGGGAAGAGAGGGCTGCATAATATATATATCTCATTCTCAACAGGTTTGGATGCTTTGTTAAGGCACATAAGCTGACCTTTTCAAAGTAAAGATAGATGTTAAGTGCAGGACAACTTCGAACTTGGAGAAACTAGGAGAGTAGCACCCTCAGGTTCCTGTATAACATAAGAACCAAAAACGTACACAAATGATTTTGTTTCTTTAAATTCATATTATGGAACATCAACTAGGTTTGGTTTCCGAAATCACTTTTTTCTTCTTCATTTTATCAACTATTTGCTCTTTATCAGTTGTGTGCGTGAAGTGCCTACCTAAACCTTGTTCCTTTCAGGCAAATAGCATTTTCCGGAACGAGCTATGTCTGATGGAAATTAGTATAGCACTTCGCTAGTAAAGGAAGACGTAGCCGAGTTTACCCACAGCAGTGTTGGAATACTCATCGAATACCATTAGCTAGAAATATAATGCCTCCATTACTGATCCTGGCACTCAAGTTCATGGAAGATCCAACCTTATTTCAAAAACATGGGCAGAATTTGATATGTTTATGAATAAAATTAAGTAACGAAAGATATTTTTCTTATTTATAAAAAAAATTAAAATTTAATTAAAAATTATTAAATAAAAGTTAATTAATAAATTTATTAGTTTTTAACTACATAATTTATTAAAGTAAATATAATTAAAAAATGTTCATTTTTTGAAGTCCCACAATAAAGTAGAGTCTGGGGGTTGATAGTACGCAACCTTACCTTTACACTGTAGAGACGTTTCTAATAAGCCCACGTGTAGATGTGACATGATAATAATAGTGGTGCAGATTGAAAGAGTAAATACATAAAGACTAACAGTAAATATATATATATATATACCTGATGATGATCATAATCTGCTATTACTTTTCACCGTGCAAAGACCATCTTTTCTCGTTACTAGTTGAGCTATGAGTCTTCTCTTATCAGTTTCCTGAGAATGCGGCAATCCTACAATTTTATACCTCCATCACGGAAATCTTCTCTCTACACTTTGAAAAAAAAAACTCCCTAGGTGGTAAGGATGAGACTCGAGGGCTCTATAATATGTCGTTTACCTTTATCTCATCATATTATACTTTTCTAATTCTAATTATTGCAGACGTAAGGGTCAACTCTGACATATCTCTTTTAATCACCTCTCTCTAATTCTTATAAGGTCTCATTTTTCTCCTTTTGTAAGACTAAGTTTTGTTTTCTCACCGTATCATAATCAAAATTGAAAAAATTAAAAATTTAAAAAAAAAACTCCTTAAATGAGATTCTATGGATAAATTAAAGTTTCATAAATTAACGCGCCTCTCACTTTGAAATGGCCTGCAAATCGCTACTATATCAGACCCTTCCGTTAGCTTGTCCGCGAACGACTCCTTTAGGCAGAATTAAGAGCAAGTTTGGTTTTGGTACTGTACGGGGGTGTAGCAGTGGTAGTATTAGTAAGTCTTGGATTGGTGTCAGCAGCTCGTTCCCCGACACCGCATTCGTAGTCCCCACCGACGATAAGTATGGGAACAAGCAGATTATCAGCATCACGCCTCGCCTCTACGACTATATTCTTTCCAACGTTCGAGAGCCTCCGGTACTCGTTGCTCTGCTCCTGCGGACCCATTTTTTCTTTTTGGTCGTTTTAATTTGTTTATGGGTTTTTGTACGGCAGATTTTGCGGGAACTTCGAGAGGAGACGGCTGGTATGCGTGGCAGTCAGATGCGGGTATTCAATTATTTGGGTGTCAGTCAGTTCAGTAAATTGTGGTTTGGATAATGACAAGTTGGTTAACTCTGGGTTATCTGGGATATAGGTATCTCCCGATCAAGCTCAATTGCTTGCTATGCTTGTGCAGATTCTTGGTGCTCAACGCTGCATTGAACTTGGTGTTTATACAGTAAGCATACATGGGGGGATTTTTGTTGTGTTAATTTGGGGAATAGAGAGACACTTGATGAGAAAGCTAATTGATTATGTTAGAATGATATGATTTGATTCGATGATGTTCTGCTGTTCAGGGTTACTCGTCGCTGGCTGTTGCTTTAGCATTGCCAGAAACAGGCTGTTTAGTTGCATGTGAAAGAGATGAAAAAGTTCTCCGGGTTGCTAAAAGCTATTACCAGCGAGCTGGTGTTTCACACAAGGTCTTACATTTCCCTTCTTTGATAAACTTATTACGTTAGATATCTAAGCACGGTCACCGAAGTAGTAAACACTTGCCTTAGAGATTGAACAGCTAGCCTCTCGCTTTCTGGGAATTGTGGAGCTATCATCACAAAACTTTGCAGTTTTATACATGTTTGCTGCTTTTACGGATATGTGCATAATGCTGGAATATTTCTGAAAGTAGGTCAAAGTGAAACATGGAATGGCAGCAGATATTCTAAAATCAATGATTATGGATGGTGAAGCTTGCAGGTATTCTCTTCAATAGAATTTAGATCTCTGATTCTCTCCCCTAGTTTCTTCACAAACCAATGTCTTCTTTATTTCAAACTAAAGTTTTCTCATGCTTTGTACAGCTATGATTTTGCATTTGTCGATGCTGAGAAGAGAATGAATCAGGAGTACTTCGAGCTGCTGTTACAACTGGTGAGGTGAAACATAATGTTAGAGACAGTTTAGTTTATTTCCACTTTCCTTGCATACATTGTCAAAATTTGTTGTCCTTATTTGGTAATAACAATCATCAGTCACCTTGCAGGTGAGGACTGGTGGTGTCATTGCAATAGACAATGTCCTTTGGCATGGAAAAGTTGCTGACCCCTTGGTACGCATGTTTACTGTCACTCGTTCGATGTTGACCTATTATGCATTGTTGGCTAATCTCATCTTTTGAACAGGTTAATGATGCCAAGACTGTCAGTATCAGGAACTTCAATAAGAACCTAATGGAGGACGAACGTGTAAGCATTAGTATGGTAGGTACCAAAACATTTTGTGTTGTCTTGTGAAAATCCTGTATTGCTTTTCTTAGCATTGATAACCTTAGGTACCTATTGGTGACGGCATGACAATCTGCCGCAAAAGATGATCTGATCTGCTACTCAATTTCTTTACAACTGAGATTTCTCTCCTGGAAGCAAAGGGCACAAATATTAAAAGTTGAATGTGGAAGTCAAATGAGGTATTATATTTGATCATGTAGTGGCATTGGGAGGAAGTTAGAATCTTGAGGTGGTATTGTTATCGGCGGAACTAAAACTCGCTTTGTGGATGACCAACAGAATAGAACCCAAATGTAATGTCGAATTGGCATTTGTTGTTTTTCTAAGACAACATGGGCTGTTTCTCTTTCGTTTGTTCTATACGTAGTTTGTTGTATTATACTAGGGAATTGTCCTAATGAGAAAAGATTCATGATGTTTCGGGGTCCAATTGTTCATTATCACAGTATATGAAGTGGGTGACTTCCTCAATCCTGATGGAGTAGATATTTACATTTTGTAGCATTTAGTATGGTAGTGTCCTTAACCCATCTGGCAGCAAATTCATCCATTTTTATCCTCATTAGAGCAACAAACTCATCCATTATTTTTTCGACAATGGAACAAAAAAATCATACTTGCTTTTCAATAGAGCATCAAATTCAGCCTTGTCAGATGGATTCCGTACATTTTCTTCACTGAAACAACGTCTTCTGATTTTGTTCTAAAGACAATGTCTTATTTGTGCTAAGGAGATCAATACAAATAGCCATGTTATAAATAACCGTTGCAAGTTCCAATTTTCCATTTGTTGTTACAGAGGTCAGGTGAAAGAAGGGGTAATGCATACAAATGGATAGCAAGAAATATGGACAAGGAGTCGATGGTCGAAACTAGCGTTTCAATTTCTTAATCCTATATCACAAGCCCATCCAGCCTCAATTTCAATTGTCGGGACCGTGTTCATTTGCTTGGTTCCCCTCGTTAGCTCCACCATCTTCTCTATCCCCATAGTTCACCCAAGGCAATATTGATTCAAATAAGACAGCCAATGCATTGCGATTTGCAACATCTCGCAGAGGACCACCATTTTGTGGATTTATGATTAGTTCTCCATTTTGCTCCCTCAGGCGAGGATCAACCATGAAATTTTGCAGATTCTCAGGAGGAAGCGTAGGCACTACATCAGAGAAGTCTGAAACCAGCAGATGTGCATACCTGCAAGGCAAAAAGTTGAATTGAAAGGAAAAAAAAAACAAAAAAAGGTCAATTAGGCTCACAGGTGTAGAAAACAGCTTCATATTTGCATCAATGAGCTTCACACAGTGACTTAACGTTTTCCTTGTAATTCTTGTAATCGACATATTCTAACAATAAGATAAAAAACAGCAGGTATTTTATGTAAAGGAAGCCACAACTACATAGAAATTCTTACTCGTTGTTTTCAGAAGAAAAAGCTTCTTTCCTGACACACGCCCAATCCTTAGCTTCGATGCTACTATGTTCCAGAGTTTCAATTACATGTAATGCTGCATCCCGAAGCAACTTTTGCACATCTGGAAGTCTCCATATGATATAACTTCTTTCAACATATATACTGATCAGATGATCCAAGGAAGGGGAACCTGTTTTCTCTTTTCCAAAGAAAGAATTCTGTAGTATTTTTGTCCATGTTTGGTCTTTTAAAGGTACCTTGTCTACTAGCTTTTTGAGGACTGAAGGGTGAAGCATCAAGGCCTGCTTCATCAGATCAAAGGGACTAGCCTTTGCAGTATGAGCACAAACTTCCTTTGAGGTTTCGTGTTGTTGAAGATAAAATCGACAAATGGCCAGTGAATATGAGAAATTTGGAAATAACCAAATAGAGCTATCACTTTTATACTCTTCAGAGAACCTTTCCAACCATGCATACTCCTCTGCCCTCAAAGCAAAGTAGTCAATGCAGAACATAGCCCCCATTGGATCATCTGTGTCCAATGAAAGCAATAGTTTGCATATTTCAAGGGCTGAACGATGACAACCACGCCTATCCATGTTTTTCATGTGAGTGAACAGTGTTGTGAACAATGGCTTGTTTGTTTCATGGCTGATCTTCAATTGGCAATTGCCTTGCAAGGGTGTGAACATAGGATGCCAGGCACACTCCAAAGCATATAAGCTCTTTGCAATAGCATCAGCTGACATTTGATGCTCACCCACAAATTTGAAATAGTCAGCCATTGTTATGAGTGAATCCAAGTGATAAGGGTGGTACACTAGAATGCTTGCAATGCCATTCAGATCATGAATGGCTTTGGCTGCTTCAAATGCTTTCTGAGCTTGATCATAGGAAGATGAATGCACATACCTATTTCAGTAGACCAAATCAAAATTAGGAAAAATTGTCAGTCCTAACCTTGAAAGTATATGATCTAATGTAATAAATAGAGGAGAAAAGTGGAGGATAAAATGACATCGAATGAACTAACACTTCTTAAAACTAAAACCAACTCCAAGCATAAGCCAAAGCAAATACATTTTAAGGACAATTATTTTAATCAGGTGTCGGGAAATATACCTATGACAACATAGACAATGTTGGACTCACAGGAAAAGCCAACACCAGCAAATGAGACCACATAGAAAATATAGCAGGACACCTCATCAATTCTATTTTGTTCTTTTTTACTGTTCGTCATTATTCTTTTTCCTTATTTAGATGCTACAGGTTGGAAACTGCTAGGTTTGTTACGAAAGAGTAAAAGAAAAGAGAGAGAGTATGAAATTGAGTGTTAAATATCTTCACAAATCATGAATAAAAATTATTCCTTTCTCACAAATTTCGATCCTTATTATTGTCTTCTATAGACAATACTGAAAATACATCTGTGTATATTCTAGAAAAGACTGCAATTGTGACACTAGCAGGGATTTCAATATATGACAACATAACAATGGCAGAATTACAGAAGGAAAAGTAAGATCTATAAAATAGAACAGAATAGTGAAATTGTAAATCACAATTATGCAAACAATGGATGCTTACCTAAAGTTGTGGTACCCATCTTTGCTGTCCAGAAACTCCATTGACAAAGATCCATCCCAGCGGGGCCAATGTTCTGATGGCGTTATCAGAATAGTTTTTCTAGTATGAAGGGTTCCACGTCTACCCCCACGAACTTGTCTAGAATTGCTGCCTTGATTACTTTTCTCAAATGACTTCACCACTTTTGCACCAAATATTCTTTTTAATTCATTCTCAGGATTCAAACATTTGGGATCCACTTGTAAGATGGATGCTGCACTTTGTTTAACAACTTTATTAGGAAATTTCGTATTTTCTACTTCCGTCTTGACAGGATCTGGTTGATTTAAGGACAAAGTTTTTAATGCTTCATCCAGTAAGTCTTTGACTTGATTAGCCCGTGAAGATGGATCTTGCTTGTTTTTCTTCTTTTTCTTTCTCTTTGATTTGGCAGCAGTTGTGCTGGTCACCTGAGAAAGTACTTGTCTACTCCCATCTATCTTGGAAGTCTCAGTTTCGATATTCATATCAGAATCACTTCTCTGCGCCTGATATTTCACGTTTGGAACTCAAAATATTAAATTAAAGTGGGACAGTGCATCTCAAAATTTAACAATAATAATAGCAACACCGGCAGGAAATGAACGATTAGCATGTTTTTTTCCAATTACTACTGCTCTTCTCCTTAAAACCAGAAAATTTGACCTAATTAAGAAATATGAAGGCACCTGATAGTCACTCACTTA
Organism: Erythroxylum williamsii; assembly: GCA_027564335.1. Classification (NCBI taxonomy): domain Eukaryota; kingdom Viridiplantae; phylum Streptophyta; class Magnoliopsida; order Malpighiales; family Erythroxylaceae; genus Erythroxylum; species Erythroxylum williamsii. The sequence goes on along the minus strand of JANITW010000004.1, from coordinate 8,640,594 downwards.
TCACAAACACCGACTAACACGGCTCACTAACGACACAAATCTTAAAGCACCTAGTTTCACCAATATTAATTTTCAAATAACAACTGATCAGATTAAAAAAGTTGAAGGGGATAGAAGGGGAATGAATGAAACCTGGTCGTCGTCGGCCTCGTCGTCGTTGTCGGCGTCCTCATTGAGGAGGTCAAATGGATTAACTACGCGCGAACCAGAGAATTCCTCCTCCTCCTCCTCCTCCTCCTCATCATCAATATCTTCAACTTGAATTCGCTGCTCTTGCTCTTTCAAGACTTTCTTCAGTAACCTCGCCGACATATTTCTTGCTAAACAAACGCAAATAATCAAACCCAACTCCGAGCTTGTGTTCGACTTCTACAGCTCTGTTGGTTTTCCATATACATGGTATTTATATCGGTGTGTGCGTGTCTGATATCGGATGCTGTCGATTTTGGGCCTCCGGATCCGCCCCAAGTATTCGGGCCTGCATTATTTAAAAACGGTGGCGTTTTCAGTGAGGAAAGTGGGGAAAGAAATATTAATAATTATCAAAAAATAGAAGGATGGTACTGGGTTGATAAGGTCAGGTTACACTTTCTTCTTTATTTTTCCACTCTCTGTCGCCTCTCTGTCTTGGCCTTCCACGACAAAGAGGTTAGTCTTAATTCCCTGCTTCTACGTGTTTTTTCCATTGCCCCTTTCTTAAGCTTCAGTTTTCAGCTTTTCAACAAAATAGGGTTTAGGGTTTATCAAAAAGGTTGAATTTTCTTTTGTAATTTGCTTTGACTCCTTGTGGGCAGACATCGATGGGGTCCCTAACTCGCGAATGGGTTGGATTCCAGCAGTTCCCTGCTGCTACACAGACCAAACTTGTTGAATTGTTTGGAAAATTGAAGGAGGAGGTTTCATTTCTGTCTTTAAGTATTGTTTACTGTTGGTTATGGTTTGAAACTTCATCAAATTGTTTCGGTTTTAACGATAATTTTGTCTTGTTTCTGTTTGATTGGGTTGCAGGGTGTGGGTAGTTTGACAATCCTTGTCATGGGCAAAGGTGGTGTTGGAAAATCTTCAACAGTCAATTCACTCATTGGGGAGAGAGTGGTCAACGTGAATTCCTTTCAGGTGTTAATCTGCTCTGCCCTATTATCGGGATAGGTGTTAGGGATTTACATGCAATTGATTTCGTACTTGTGTATTGTAGTAACATTGTTGTAATGCAGTCGGAGGCCTTGAGACCCGTGATGGTTTCACGCACTCGGTCTGGATTCACCTTAAACATCATAGACACACCAGGCCTTGTGGAAGGTGGTTACGTTAGTTACCAAGCACTTGACTTGATTAAACGGTTAGTATTTCTGAGACCTGTCTTTTTTAAATGTCTATTATTGCCTGCGTTTCATGCTTTAGGAGATTTTCTATTGTTTATCTCGCACTGTTTTAAGTTGACTTGCTGGCTATGGCTACTAAGCAGGTTTCTTTTGAACAAGACCATAGATGTGCTGCTTTATGTTGACCGCTTAGATGCATACAGAGTGGATGACTTGGATAAGCAAATAATTGGTGCTATTTCCGATAGTTTTGGTAAAGAAATATGGCGCAAAAGTTTGCTTGTCCTCACTCATGCCCAGCTCTGCCCACCTGATGATCTTAGTTATGATGTCTTTACTGCTAGAAGATCAGATGCTGTCTTGAAGACAATTCGGATAGGAGCTCGGATTAGAAAACAGGATCTTAAGGTACAACAATTTGTTTGGGGTGTATTTATGGATACTGGACTTTGGGGAATGGTTCAGGGGACAGCTAGTAAACATACGGAGGAAGGAGAGGCTAGGGTTGCATCAAGATTACTAAAACTCAATTTTAGGATCCTCCATGAAAGGATTGGCCTTAGTGGTCATTCGATAAGCAAAGTCTGTCATAGATAATAATGAACAAGATACTTCCAAATTGGATAAGAAATTATGTGGTTGGCTGAAAAAACTAAGTTCAGCTTCTCATTGGTCATAGTAATATAAAGAGATAAGCTGATACTCAAATTCTTTTCTTTATTTGGCATTTTTCTTAAGTGAAGAGAATGGTGTTATTTCTAAAAAATATCACACAGATGATTTTTGAACATCAATTGAGAGTTGAGTGGCTTATTTGTCTATGGAGTACCATCTAAAATATGGAGAGACATAGACGTGAATCATATCCTTGAATCCTCCTTCCTGTCTTATACACAAATATTTGTTCGACAAAGAACCTAATGTTGAAAGGCAGAGTTGTTTGGTTGATCTGGAAGAAATTACCGCTTGTGTTTGGGATGACAGCATAAAGGTTCAATTTTCTAGTGTTATGGGCTTCCTAAAGGAGGGCTAACTAAGTGCGTTAAGTTTTGTTCGTTGGTATTTTTAGCGAATAATGCAATGTAGATTAACTATGCTAGAAAAGATTGAATGTTGTATCATATGTCTAAAGAAGAGATTTGAGGTTACAAGATATGGTTTTTGATAGCCTAAGATCTAAATTATCTGGATGAAGGTGTTTGTAGGAACTAGCTCAATTGCAGGTATTAAGTGGACTGCATTCTTGTGAGAATTGGCTAGGTCGGTATAATACTTGAGAACTAACTACAATCATGGAAATAGGCATCCATTAGTGTTGTACATTGTTGCCTGTGATTTTACAGTAACGAAATTTTTATATCCTGCGCAGTAACCATTTTTTCACATTAATGCTTGTAGGATTCCTATATTCCTGTTGGTTTTGTTGAGAATAGTGGGAGATGCAACAAAAATGAGAAAGATGAAAAGGTAAGGTGGCTAAGATCTGAATTTAACTATTGGTGTATGAAGTTGATTATTTATTGTCAAATTGCTTGTTTTGGAAGTAGATTCTCCCAAATGGTGATGCTTGGATTCCGCATTTGGTAAACGAGATAGTTGGGGTTGCAACAAATGGAAACAAAGGGATTCTTGTTGACAAAAGGTTGGTAGATGGATCTGAGTCAAATGACAGGGGAAAGGTGTTGATCCCTCTCATTCTTGGGGTTCAGGTAAAAATTTGTTGGGTTCTCTCACTTTGAGTTTTGGACTAATGATTCAATACATGTGTTAACATTTTCCGTGATCGTTACCCATCTTGCAGTGGCTCATTGTCAAATGGATTGAACGAGCAATTAAGGATGACATTGCAAAGGGTGGGAGGAATTTGTAGGTTCCGTCCAAGCATCATGCTACTTAGCTGCAAGTTCACTTCTACCTTGGTTCTCAAGCAGTCAGACTCGTCTCTTTGCTCATGCCCCCCTTGCGTTCTTTCCAATCATAAGTTCTTGTTACGTCCTCCTGAGTATTTCTGTGAATCGTGGCCGCTGTCTACTTTTTGTATTCTTCTCAATGATCGGATGTTAGGGAAAAGGGATTGATCTCTGAAGTTGAGTGTATCGTTCGAGCTTTTGACATAATTACATACTACGTTGCTTTTTTGCTTTTATTTTTCGTATCCTACTGTTTCTCCAATTACACGAGCTGGAAGTTCTAATCGTCCAACCCTTGATTATGTGGCTGCTGATCGATCCCGGACATGCATCACTTCCGCCGTAAATGTGTGATATAGGGGATTATGTGGGTTCACAAACTCAATGTCATTGCACAATATGCACAAACTGAAATGTCACTGCACAATACTTAAACTCCCCCGGCTGGACTTCGAAGCTCACAAGACTTGTTAACCCTTTTCTTGATTCCCTCAGGAGGCTGTGATTCCTCAAGCACAACCCAATGTAATAATGTCTTAAGCAATGTATACTCGAGGACCCACTACCGATGAGTCTTAGGAGAAACTAGAAAGTGATTCCGCCAACCTAGGCATGCTAAAGACAACAAAATAGTCCTTGTTGGGCCTTATTTGGAAGCCATTTTCTGCGCAGGTTGCGGATTGAGCAGTAAGGTTATTCCAGGTGAAGGAAAAGGATGGAGGGTGGACCGCAGAAAGTGGAAAGTTTAGATATGCATACTTATGTGCCTTGTGGATAATCATTAAGCAGTCCACTTTAGGCCTCTAACATCATTAGGGACACCATTAAAGTAGTTAATGCTTTCATAATTGCACGCTCTGTAGTTCATGGATTTGGATTACACGAGCCTGATAACCGTTAGTGTCAATGTCTTTATTTCTTCAGCCCCTTTTTCTCTCCAGTGTGCCAGAGTTTTAGAGAGATCCCACAACGTTTAAAGGGAACAAACAAGCAATGGAAAATACAATCTAGGTCTTGTCGTTGATCTGTCCAGGCACAGGTTTCTGCGTGAAGATTCCCAGGAGGAGGAGGATTTGCAATCATTTAGATCGAATTCTATGTGTATACATCTGTATATAATGTTTGCAAAAGATTATTCTTCCATCCACATCCTGCAACTAACCAGCTTTTTGTAAAAGAAGATTAAGATGATTCAACAAATCAATTAATTGTGTTACTAACTTTTCTCTTTTATCTCAAAAACAAGCTTGATTGCAAACTATGATTAGCCCTATATGAGATTCTGAACTAGTCAAATTGATAGTGCACGTAGGGTCTAAACCATTATTAAATCTCAAGCTTGATTGATTGCAAACCATTGCATTTGAAAGAGAATCAAACCTAACAATGTTATCTTTGAAACGTCTCTCCTTCTGAACTTAATTGGTGCATAGGAGCAACACTGCGTATTATCAAACTCTTCAAATTCTGCTTCATTACGAGACTTTGAAATATGATGATAATGATGATGACAACGAAAAAGAAATTATTTTTATAAATCAAACTTAACTTTATCCTCGTTTTTAGTCTCAAACATAAATTTAATAAAAATGAATAGTTATTCCCTTAATAACGGTTTATATTAAAATAATTTAATATAAATTTACCGAAAATTAATATTATAAAATATTTTTTATAATTTGAAATGATAAAAGTATTGTTTAAAATAAACAAAATCACACCCCAACAAAAAATGACTCCAAGCTGTTTTTCCGATGCCTATTTAACACTCTCTTCGAGTGTTAAGAGGGGCACCTGAGGGTCTGAGCTGAGACACGACAACATCGTCAAAATGGGTAGAAATTTGGACAACGCAGCGATTGCTGTCTTGGTGCCACTTCCTTCAGTTCTCTTCTACCTCTCTTTTCTTAGCAGTTATCATGCAAGCGTTAGCCATGACGCTTCTTTGTCTCCTCTGTGGTCATGGTGCGTTGACCACCCCTTTCTCTTGGCCAATGTACTCTTCTTCTTCAACGTCAACGTCTTCTTCTGGCTCATTAGCCACATCCAGGAGAGTCACTGGGTAAAATTTGCTTTATTTCCTTTCTGGGTTTTACATTTTTTGTCCCATATCTTTCTTTCTGCTTCTTTGCTAGTGTTAACTTTGTGCTTCTTCCTTGTGCAGATGATAAGTTTGTACTGGACTGTGATACCGGTTTTGCTTGTTTATTACTACGCGATGTACCCATTAGCTCAGTACAACTATTGGAGGTCGAGAATTGTGATAATAATCACATTGGTCTGGAGTATGAGGCTTAGCCATAGCTATTTTAGGCGGGAAAATTGGCAGTGGGGTGCTAGAGAAGACTGGAGGTTCAGTGATTTGCGTCGCCGATATGGCAAGCGTTGGTGGTGGATTTCGTTTTTCGCTGTTTATGTCTCGCAGCAGGTAGTTAATCCCTGCTTATACTCACTGTTAAATGTTAATGATGACTGTTGTCGGGGTTGATCAGCATAATTAACCTGCCACGAATTGTTGCAGATAGGAGAAGTATAAGCAATAGAAACTTGAGCTTTCGGGTGTTTTTGCTTATCCTGTGATTTTCCCATTTGCAGGTGTATCTACTTGGTCTATCACTTCCTTTATACATTATTCATTTGGTTGATAAGCCGTTGAACACCTGGGATTTTATAGCTATTGTGGTTTGCGTTGTTGGCATCGTGATAGCGTACTTTGCTGATACACAACTTCATGTTTTTGTGACTAAAAACAAGAAATTAAAAGAGCTTGGTAAGCCACTGGTCCCAATTCTTAATAGCGGCTTCTGGTACTACTCTAGGCATCCGAACTACGTTGGGGAGCAATTATGGTGGTGGGGTTTGGTGATATTTGCATGGAACCTGGGACATGGGTGGACCTTTATTGGGGCTCTTATTAATAGTCTGTGCTTGGCCTTTGTCACTTGGCTAGTTGAACAGCGGATGCTTAGAGAAAAGTGCAGAGCTGAAGCTTACAGGCTATATCAGAAGACAACTTCGGTGTGGATCCCTTGGTTCAAGCCATCTGCTATTGCCAGAAAAGATAAGGATAATTGATCTGGTTTTATGCGAGAGTGCTGAATTATGTTTGCTTGTTTATGCTCTGCACTACTAAATGATCGATCTGTCGTTCTTCTGTATTGTTCATAAAAAATGATGTCATCTAGACATGCATAGCTTGTGAATTTTCTGTGTAAGCGTGGCGTTCAGTCTTTGATCTGAACCCTTTGAGAATATGTTGTAAATGGAAGATCAAAATTTTCATAGATCTACCAAATTAAAGTCTGTTTATTATATACAAAATTACAGCGTAATGTATAAATATTTTTTAAATTTCCCGTTGCTAATCTCAAAGGATTAAATAAGTAAATAACTATGTATATATCTCAAAATATGCATGAAATAATATCAAAATCTTACAGTTATATATCCATAATCAAATTTATGTTACATAATTTAGGATTGTCTGGTTTATGAGTTCAAGCACTAGATCCCTTGTATCCAACATCCTGATCCAATCTTATTTCGAGTCTTTATATTTATTTATACTCAAAACAACGCCAATTTTTGCGTGAAGCGGAGTATTCGGTGCATATATGAACCCATGAGTTCAAAAATCCAACGGTAAATAATAGATTCTACTGCAAACTTGAACTACTGAAATTACATAAGAAAATTACGAGCTTTTGATGAGTACTATGAAATCCGAATTGTTGGTTTAGAAAATCTCGAGTACATTGGTTAATTAGGCATGTATACGGCGAGGTTAACAGAACTGCGGATTAGCTAGCAAACTATGTCAGTTCTCTTGATCTTGACATTCATTATTATCAAAACTCATTGTGAGTTGCCTTTCTATCTTATAATTGGGTAGTTTTCCCGGCTTGTAGTTTAACTCTAATGTATTTATGCTTTAGATAATTTAAAAAAAAAAACAGTATACAACTATGATGCCTGCAAACGAACCACGAGGATTATCTGGTACCAGATTCTGATAATTGTAGGACGAGATTATTTTAAGGAAAAGCCTGTGAAATCAACAACTATATAAAGTAGGCTGATTCTGACATTAGATTTGTCATAGCTTAGTACTTGCAACTCAAGTTACCGTTTCCTCGGAAGAAGAGCACGCTTGTATTTGAAGTTACAATTTTTGTCCAGGAGCAAGAACGTGCTTTGGGTTGAATTGATCAAAAGCATTAGTTGAGCTGCCAATCCATCAACTCAGTCGCATGGAGGGGGCAGGGGATGCGTAGGCTGTGTTCATTGGCCATGGTATTATAAATCACTTCCGTGTCTTCTAAACACGGCCATGGAAAGGAAGGAAGGAAGGTTGGATGGCTTTCCTAGGAAAAGACAGAAAAAGGAGTTCTGTCGAGTCCTGATGATATGGACCTCTTAACCGTAGTCTGTAGACTTTGAGCTCCTCTGGAACGGTAAACACAATGAAAGGGAAGCTTGTCCTAACAAGATGTGTATTTTCACTGGGAAACATCAAGCATACCAACTAATGCACTATATATCTGATATAATGCACTGTATTTCTGAAACCACATGATTCGGAGGTTTTGAGAGTCTGGAAGTGACTAGGATGTTCAGATTAGCGAAGGATAAGGATCAAACAGTTAGGTAATGAAATGCCATACAATGGCTTTTGGAGTTGGAATGACGACACGTAATTGAGAAGTTTCAGAGACAGTGTCCCTGCCCGCCAGTTAATCAAAATATATAATCGTTTAACTTCTACAATATCAGCGACTTAAGTTTGTCAATCCTAAAAATAAATAGATCTCACAAACTTTAATTGGTCACAGATTGTCAAATCAGTTGGTGAGTCGAAAACAGTTACGAACAGGTAGGCCTACTCCACCGAATTCTGTTCTTGTGCGTGTGATTGTGTACTTTACCCTTAATTCAGGGTTGGGGTTCGGTTTAGGGCCACCAAGATTTGAAGAAACTCATGTCTCGATTCGGCTCGCTGTGCACCATCATTTCCGTGCTATCCCTTTTATGCGCGCCGGTCGTGCGATCGGAGCGTGACACTGCACTGGTGATTCAGCAAGTAACCGGCGACAAGGAGAGCAGCGGTGGCGTGTGTCCGTCACTCGCAGCGGTGTCTTGCCCGGTAACATGTTTCCGCGTGGATCCGGCCTGCGGCGTGGATGGTGTGACCTACTGGTGTGGGTGTCCGGAGGCCAGGTGTCACGGCGTTGAAGTAGCAAAATTGGGAGCTTGCGATGTGGGGAATGGTGGTAGTGCTTCTCTTCCTGGTCAGACGCTTCTGTTGGTTCACACAGTTTGGCTCCTCTTGCTCGGCTTTTTTTTACTTTGTGGACTTTTTTAGATTAAAAAAATAGAGGAACTAAAGGAATTCTGTTGTACTTACTAATTCTTTGTACCTCGTGAACTGTGCATGGAGACGTGTGATTGGAAATGGCTGTGGTTAACAGGAAGAACCTGAAAGAATCTTATTGCTATAGCATTTACATCGCAAGCTTAGTGCTTCAATTATGTTTCTTTATCCACGCTTAGCAGTAGTGCAATGGTGTTTCTGGGAATATCTGCCACATGTTATTTTGTCTTCCCTTGAGGATTAACATATTGTTCATCAGCTTTTCACGAAACCACAGATGCATCATCAAGAAACTTGTGTAGCAAGGAGGTATAGTTTCCAGGAATCCTGGTGTTTCCGGGAATATCTGACACATGTTACTTTGTCTTCCCTTAAGGATCAACATTTTGTTCATCAGCTTTTCACGAAACCACAGATGCATCATCAAGAAGATTGTGTAGCAACGAAGTATAGTTTCCAGGAATCCAAGCACTTGGGATGTCTTTGCCATCTCAAGTGCATAATAGCCTTTTTGAACACATTCCAATTGCAGTCAAAGCTGCAGTGTTCCAGGCATTGTCTTGTTGGAACTTGATGATACTTGGGACTAAAGAGCAAATGCCTTAAGGATGGTATGCGAAGCAATCCAACGCATTGTCTATCAAATGTGCGTTTCATTAGCTGCAATAATTCTTGAACCAAACGAGAATTTTACTTTAGGAATCATCCTTTGGGCGCATGATTGACGCCTTCTCGTACCTTTGTTTATCAATTTCTTTTGCCAAGAAGTCCAAAATTGTGTCAGTGACATGGTTAGGTAAGCAGCCTGCATCCAACATCATTTTCAAGAAATTATATGCATCTTTCAAACGGCCCGCCTTGCTATGAACTTCAATCATTGTGTTATAGGTAACAACGTCAGGATTTATTCCACTACTTTTCATTTGCTCAAAGAGCTTCACAGATTCGTCGATCCTGCCAGCCTTTCCAAGTGCATTAATCAAGGTGTTGTACATAATTATGTCCAGGTAGCCACCTTGCTTCAACAGCTTATCTAGAACAGAGCTTGCTAGGTCTGCTCTTCCCATCTTTCCCAGCCCTTGAATTATCATGTTGTACGTAGCTACATCTGCAGGGCAAAGCTTCTCTTCCATTTCACCAAGGACATCCCATGCCTCGTTTAAATAGCCCTTCTTGACAAAAGAACTCATGACAGAGTTATAAGTGTAGCTCACAGGATTCACACCCATATCTCTAAATATCTCAAACAACTTGCAGGCTAAGCTCAGCTTCCCCTTGGCCAGAAATATTGATAAGAAAGTGTTAACCATGTCAATATCAAAAGATCCCACTCCTTTATCATCAACTCTTTGCCCTCTAGCGAAGGAAAACCGTTGGGAACAACGTTTAGTTGACTTCATTTGATTGGCCAGATAATCCATGTATGGGGATGATGACCAGTCATCAGTTTCAGTTGGCGAGCTTTTCTCATTCTCATCTGAACCACAACTCTCTAAGTCTGAGGAGGTTATTAACCCGATGATCTCATCGATATCACCTTTTACAGGGAACAATGGCATGTAATCCTTTCTTCTATTTTGTTGACTTTTTAGTAAGGCGTCCAAATCTATCTTCCACTTTAGAACATTTGATACTAGATTGCCGTCCCTAATGTGCTTCATCAACCTCTCTGTCCAATCCCACCTACCTTGTTTGTGAAATCCAATCAAGAGTGATGTTATGGTAACTAGGTCAACTATGAATCCCCTCTCCTCCATTTCTTCCACCAAATCCAATGCTTCCTCAAGCTGATTTTCCCTACAAAGTTGCAAAACAATAATGCTGTAAGTTACAGCATCAACGAACTTGCCTTTCTTCTTTAAATCACAAAACAAAGTGTAGGCAGCCTCAGCCCTTCCATTCCTACACAACCCATCAATCAAAATATTGTAAGTCCAACATGAGGCTCTCACCCCATCTTCAACCATTTTCTCAAACAGCTGACACGCTTCGATAACTTTCCCTGCCTTGAGCATCCCATCTAGAAGAGAATTGTACACTGGCGTATCTGGTAGAAATCCATTATGCTGCATCTCACTAAAAACCTTCATTGCATCATTCACTAGATATGATCTAGAGCATCCGTGGACAAGTATTCGATATGTAAAGGCATCAGGTTCATGACCAGACACTCTTAATTCCTCATAAACAATAAGTGCATCTTTCACTTTCCCAACCAAGCAAAGCACATGAATTAAGCTATTATATGTGCACAAATCAGGACCAGCAGAACCACAACTCAAACTCTTTTCCTTCATCTCATTAAAGAGCCCGAAAGATGCACCTAAATCACCCCAGCAACCAAATGCATGAATGCAAATATTGTAACCCCAATTATCCAACTCAAATCCCTTATTTTCCCTCAGTTTATCGAAAACCTTATTGAATTCTACTCTTTTGTCAGCCTTTCTAAGTGCGACTAACAATGCATTACATGCAATAGAACCAGGAAGTGAAACACCATTCACATCACTGGCTTCATGAGTTGCACTTTTAGCATCTAAAAGCTTGAAAAAGATGGACAAGGCTGAAGATAGTTTCTTTTTCTTAGCAAGTGCCACAACAACAGGATCATATACATTTGGGTTCAGGTTAGCTCCTAATTCCTCCATATAATCAAGAATGTCAAGTGCAAACTCAAACTTACCCATTCGTATAAACTCATTAAGTAAAAACTTAAAAGTCTCAGACCCAACAATCACGTCATCATTCTTCATCGACTTCATCATATTGGGCACCTCATCAAAATACGCAGAGCGGCACAAAGTGCGGAACATTTCAGAGTAAGTGCAGGCATTGTGTTTGTAATTATGTCTCATAGAACACCATCTGAAAAATTCAATCTTCTTAAACGTGTCAAGTGAACGTTTGCGCAGTATTTGGACAACCAAAGTTTCTGAGAGGGGTATAGAATTCGAGTCTAGTTTGCGAGTACCTGACTCGCGGAGAGCTTTGGTGACAGAAGCTATCAGGAGTACGTTTTCTAGCTCAAGCGACGATGAAGATGGCACGAGGTGTATGCTTCGTTTCACGGATTTCACCGAAAGATCGAAACTCAATAACCCGCCTCCTTTGATGACTGTTGTGCATCCTGACATCGATCCACTCGTTTTCTTTCAAACGGAGACGCAAGTACGGCGATCTTCTGTGGGAGGCATTGACCAAAGCTACATTCCTGTGTAAATTCCCAAAAAAAAAAAAAAAGAGCTACATTCCTGTGTTAAGCTAGAGCGTTGAAAAAGGTCCAATCTTTGTTAGATTAGAAACTGAAATTGGGTTGCGAATATGATACCAAACTTGGATATAAGATTGGATTTTGGTAAGCTATTGTATGATATTGATTAATAATGGGTATTATTTTGAATAATTTTTTAAAATTAAGAAATAGTTTATATTTTTTTAATTTGTAAAATAATTCATTATTACATTGTGCAATTATACTCTATATTTTTAATTCTATCTCTAAAAATTATAATAATAAATAATAATCACAATTAATATGATATAATAATATTATTTTAGATATTTCACATGTAAATAATTATCATAATTTATAAGAAAAAAGACAACCACCATCATAAAAATATAAATTAGGAATAATATAAAACATTTAAAATATTATAATTTTAATTTTCATTATATAATAAATAATAATTACATCAAAGTATCTAATAAAAAGAATAATAAATATCTTTAACTATCAAATTATTACAATTTACAACAAGAGTTCATGATAAGGAAACAACTAAGTAAAATAGAAATATGAAATAAAAACATATATTATTAATTTACTGTTAATTCAATATATTATATTTTATTAATTAAATTTAAGTATTATTAAAATTATAAATATCTTAATTTAACGTATAATTTAATTTAATTTATAAATATAATTTAAAAATTATTAATAAATATAATTTAATTTAAAATATTTTAAAATATATAAATTCCAAATAAAATTTGAGTTAATAATTAAAAAATATATAATAAATATTATTTATAAATAATAATTTATAAATTATTTATTTTAAAAAATAAAATATTTTTATTAATACTTTATTAATAAATATTATATAAAAGATTAAAATAAATTTAAATAAATAATTTATTTTT
>JANITW010000004.1:8608343-8618696 GCA_027564335.1 Erythroxylum williamsii | reverse complement strand
TATCCACAGATGCATCATCACCATCATCATTTTCAGGTTCCATATGGTTAACCGTTTGATTCTCCATCACTCAAAAAAACCTTCACAGGTTGGAGGACATAAACAAACAAGACGACAAAAACTTGTCAAGAAGACAAGACAAAAAACGCCCTAGAGAGAGAGCGACAAAAAAAAAAAAAACTTATAGTCGGGTTTAGTTGCTTAATAGTTAAGAATAGTAGGCAGTATCAAAGTGTTATTTGTAATTTGCTGTGTTTAGAACATATGTGGGGACAATTGTTACTCCCCTCATTTATTACTTATCGCATGTCGGTTTAAGCATGCCTATATAAAGGCTAGTCCCATCTCTTGTAATTTAAGTGAACGAAGAAAAAAATAAAAGAGTGCAGAAGCATATATTGTGAAAAAAGGAGTGTGCAACGTGAGGAAGAATGAACAAGAGCCGTAGCTCTTGCAAAAAGAGGAAAATTTTTTCTGATTTTCTTTGGAGCCCATCAACCTTCCAACACACAGAACCTTTTCTTTAAGCTAAGGAAGGCAAGGCTTTAAAGTTTAAATTGTCCCCACAAGCGTAATTACTATTAAATCTGAAATATTGTCATAATGTATTATAATTGCCCTCCTCTTTCGGATAATTCAATCTGTATCATCCGTCATTCTGCAAATTTAAAAGAATCTTGGTATTTTACATGTATAGGAACTTGTTGCTCCAAGGAATATCTGATGGTTTACAGAAGAGTTTGGACTTTCCATCTCTCAAGGAAAAGGATGAGGATGAACTGGTCTGGTCTGGCTTAACTTTATTTTGTTCCTACTGAATTAGTGGGAAAAGTTTTCCTTTTAATCTCCTTAATTGATGATTTGACCGCGTAAACTCTACCCTATAGACCCAGAAAAGAATTTCCTTCAAGATCAGGAATAGGTGATAGAATGGAATAGCAAAGGGGTTACAGTACCAAGCACCCCATTGCTTCACATTAGAATTTTATTCTCTGTTTCAGAGCTGACATGTTGTTCTTACATTCACTACTAAGATAGAAAATTTGTCGAATCAGTAGCTTAAAGAAGTATTAGATTCGAAGCAGAAACAAGATGCTTGGGTCCTGTCTGTCTCCAACTTCATATTATGGATGCTGCTTGCCCACAGATCCTTAATCTGGAACAAGATTTATAACCTTTCTGACAAAAGTTACCTTTGACTGGCATTAGGCCACTTTACTTTCGTACGGTCAATAGCATAATTGATGACTAGAAAGTCGTAGACGAATCAACGAGGTCCTTTGAATAGAAAGTAGAAACACTATCGTGGCATTTGATTCTGCACTTCTGAAAAGCTACTGAAAATGATAGCGGAAATGAACACGTTTGGTAATTAAATATGAAAAGTCGATCGCCTGAGATGACGTGATTTTCGTTGTCTATTGCCATTTGCTTGGAGGTTTAGCTTTTATATATAGAGGCATAGAAATCAGGGTGGATAGTTGCGTTTTGCCAAGCACAAGAATCTAATACCTCCGCTTGGGTGTGTTCAGCATGAGCAGCAACAAGCTAATGAGGCCTGTTCTCGTTATGGTAGCTGTTAATATTGCATTTTCGATAGTGAATGTGCTTATCAAGAAAGTTCTTGATGAAGGATTAAATCATATGGTTCTTGTCACGTATCGACTGTCGATTGCTACCATTTTCTTGGCTCCAATTGCCTATTACTGGGAAAGGTAACAGATATCAACGTTCTGCGTCTGTTCTAATTATATGAAATATTTGGTAACTTGGTTTTATTACTTCACGCTCGTTATGATTCATTCATTTCTCAAGCTTTCCGTAGTTTGGTAGTAATCTCAATTTATTCCTACTTCTTTGAACGGTTCTCAGCTTTACTTGGCAAAATTGAGGCACTGCACGCATCTGATTTTTCTTGCAGGAGAAGCAGGCCTAAGCTCACAGCTTGCATATTATGCCAACTTTTCCTCAGTGCTTTAGCAGGGTAGTTAATAACTTACTTCATCTGATTGTTCATCCACTCTTATCCTTCCTGTTAGAGACCCACTAAGATCTGCTACGTTTCTCAGGATTACCATTACACAGTACCTGTTCCTTCTCGGACTCAAGTTCACCTCCGCTACGCTCTCGTGTGCATTCCTCAACATGGTTTCTGTAATTACGTTCTTATTAGCACTGACGACTGGGTAAGACAACAGGTGAAATCAACGAGATAAATATATGTTTATCGAATAGAAGACATAAGTCATTTTACCTCTTCTCAGTCAGGAAAAGGTGCACATGAAAAGCAAAGCTGGAAGAGCAAAAGTCTTAGGTGCGATAATATGCATGAGCGGAGGTATCTTGCTGGCTATTTACAAAGGAGGGTCTATCACCAATCTACACTCACGATCAGCCGAAACTGACATCAAGAATCATGCGAATACTATGATTTTAGAGAAGAGAACACAAAGAAGGGTCGTAGGGTCTATGCTTTTATTGGCAGGCAGCACTACGTGGTCTTCATGGTTCCTAATTCAAGCCAAAGTTGGCAGGAACTATCCCTGTCAATACTCTAGTACTGCAATTTTGTCTTTCTTTGGCGCGATTCAGTCTGCATTAGTAACTTGCGCTATGAGAAGGGACATCAGAATATGGATTCTGAAAGGCAAATTGGAAATATCATGCGTCGTTTATACTGTGAGAAACTTCAACTCTATCAACATATTACTCTTTTCTTGATTTTCCCTGGTTTTTGCCATTTGAAATCATGAAATCTCAGGGTGTGGTGGGTTCGGGGTTGTCCTATGTGGTGATGTCATGGTGTGTAAAGAAAAGGGGTCCGGTGTTCACAGCCGCTTTCACTCCTCTGGCGCAGATATTTGCGGCCATGTTTGACTTCCATTTCCTGCATGAGCAAATATACCTAGGAAGGTTTGTTTGCGTGTTCTTCTCACAACTTCATATACCAAGTTCCTATGTTTTCATAGTACTGATAACTAAAGCCTAGATGTATCCCTAACAGAACATGTTCTATTTACTGTGAACAGTGTTCTGGGATCCATCGTAATCATACTTGGACTATATATTCTACTGTGGGGGAAGAGCGTTGAAGCAGATGAGTATCTAATGAAGGAAGCGGAAGCTATCAGTGTCAAACAAGATGAACATGGTGTTGCAGAGGCCCAAGTATCAGTAGCCATGGATCAACGGACCTGTAGAACCCTTTGAGAACTGATCAGCCAATTCCATTACGAGCTACAATTTTCAGCGGGATTAGGCTATCGGAAACATTTCTGTGGCTATCCCAGGCAAATTTTCTAGCTTAACTTCTAAGTTTTCAAGTCGTACAGTTTGAGTTTGATTGAAGTGTATTTGATATAACCTAAAACAATATCAGATTAAAATACTCTTATTTTAATTTGATTTTTTATTTATAAACTAAAATAACGTTATTTAAATAATTAAATTATAAAAATAAAATAATATGAATCCCGTTTAAAGATAAAATTGCGTAGATCGATCACCTTTACAGGATACAGGGAGCTTTGTGTATAGGAAACGTTGACTTTTATAAATAAATTTCAAAACACTAATATCAATTAAATTAAATTTGTTATTTAATTTTAAATCTAATGTTCATAAATAGAGTTGATATATTATTATCTGATTTCAAATTTTCGTTTAATACAAATTCAAACGGATAACTATTATAATTTACATTAAACTACAAATTGTTTTTGAAAACAAGGATAAAATGATTAAAATATCAAAATTTATATTAAAGTTATACGAGGCAATTAAGAGAAGAAAAACATTTCCTAAATATAGTTTGACTCAATATTTTAAAAACACGGTCGATTTGATTGTTTAATCGTAAATATATTAAACCGTTTAATTTTATAATTTGATTTATTTTAATAAATCTTATTGTCAAAAATTGACTCGTTCACATTTTATACATTAATAAATTCTTATAAATTAAAATAAATAAATAAATTTTATTTAGAATATTTTTTAATTAAACTTCAAATTCTTTAACAATTTCTTTTATTTATATTTTAAAATTTTTAATTTTATTTATGATCTAATATTGATTCAATCTTTTAAATTATAAATCTTTTATTTTATTGATAGTCCAATTTTAAAAATTTGGCTAGAATCTGATAAGTGGAGGTGGGAATATAACTAAGTTGGCACCTTGCATTTGATTCTCGTTAATGGAGAATAAAAATTTAGTTTTAAAAAATGTGACTTTAAAGTATTTATTGTCATTACTGACAAACACCGTAATTATCGTCGTCGTCACATTCAGTTTGAAATTTTACACTGAAGTAAAGTTTTGGGAGATCAATTATACGCAGTTTTACTCCTACATAATAAAGAGGTTGTTTCCGGTATACCTAGATATGATATGAAAAAAATGATATAAGACACAAGAAAATATTTACAATAGTTAAAAAAGACTACTAAACAACTGATAATAATAATAATAATAAAATAATAAAAATATAATATAATATAATAAGAATAAGAATAATAATAATAATAATAATAATAATAATAATAAACCAAAGTGGGTTAATAAATTGGATTTTTATAGCAACTTTCTAAAATTTATTAAAAAGAATATAAGTAACAGAGTACTTCTTAAAAGCCCAAAGACCAGTGGCCCAATAGAGGGACCGAACCTCCCTCTTCATAAACCCTAGTCCAACCGGTATTGTTTCCTTTCCGGCTTTTCACTCTCTCACGGTGGTCGGCGACTCGCGACTCTGACCATGGGAATAAAGAAAAGGAAGAACGAAACCGAAGAAACGGAACGTTCCCAAGACGGAGACTTCGTCGATGGAAGAGAGAAAAAGAAGAAGAAAGAGGTGGGTGAGAGCAAGAAAAAGGAGATACTTCCATCGATGATCAAGAACAAAGAGAAGAGATCGGAAATTTACGCCAAACTGAAGCACCAGAAGAAAGTCGAGAAGCGGAAAAAGATCAAAGCTCGAGATGCAGCAGAGAAGCAGGCTCTGGAGCTCGGCGAAGAGGTGAATTTTCCTTGTAATGTTTTCTGTGCTGGGAACGAGAATATGAATCGGTTTTATTAGGGATTTAATGGTTTTTTGAATTATCAGCCTCCTGCGAAGAAGGTTCCACGTACCATTGAGAACACCAGAGAGTTCGATGAAACTGTATGCATGCCCGATGATGAAGAGGTACGTATTTATTTTTTTGTTTTTTATTTGCTAATGTAATATGTGGTAAGTGACAGAATCTGCGATGTTCATTTGCAGCTGTTCGCAGCTAACGATGCTGACGAGTTTAGCTCCATTATAAGGCGTGAATGCGCTCCTAAAATATTGATCACCACCTGCCGCTTTAATTCTGGTGTATGTTTTGCGTTACTTTTTTTTTTTTAAGTCATCAATTAAGATAAAGAAACGATTTTTGTTTACCATTAACTTACTCTTTGTAATACTTGTTGATATATTTGAGCCCTTTCTCTCACTTTCCACGATGACTCCAGCGAGGACCAGCATTTATATCAGAACTGCTTTCGGTGATTCCAAATGCACATTACTACAAGAGGGGAACTTACGACTTGAAAAAGGTGATGTTTCTGAAGTTCCCCTCTGTGTGTGTGTGGATGTTGTGCGTAAGAGTCCAGTTACGAGGTCTGAATCAAGATACATAATATTGTTAATGCAGATTGTAGAATATGCCAAAAACAGGGACTTCACTTCGCTCATAGTTGTGCATACCAACCGCAGGGAACCAGGTTAGGATATTGTTATTTGATGGAGTTTGCATGTGATATGTGTCATTAGGATATTCGAGAATACTACTAACTATTACTTGGAAATTTTCTCTATGAGGAAACTGAATTAGTATTTACCTGCCATTTTGTAGATGCTCTTCTAATCATTGGCTTGCCTGATGGACCTACTGCTCACTTTAAGCTCTCACGGCTTGTTTTGCGCAAGGATATTAAGGTTTGTTTCTTATCTCTTCCTTTTTGTAGAAAGTAACATGAACTCCATGTGTTCCAAATGTAAATTGATTCTTGGGAATTGTTAACTTTGCATTGTTGGTTGTTTGAATGGACACACCTTGCCTGACTGATGCCATGTTAATGCAGATAAAAGCATAATCCCATCAGTTATGATTAAATTTTATGTTTTATATGCCAATATAAATATTTGTTTTTGGTGAAGTTGATGTTTATCAAACTGAAAATATCTTTAGTATGAATGTTCTTGCATTGATTTTTTCCATTTGGTATATCATTTCATCTATATTCTTGTACCTATGTTGTTGATTACGTCATTTGCAGAATCATGGAAATCCCACCAGCCACCAGCCTGAGCTGGTTTTGAATAACTTTACAACACGCCTAGGTCTTCGTGTGGCAAGGTATAACATGTACATCAGAACAGTCCCACATCTCCTCTCTCAGAAAGTAGTTTTGCGTGAGAATTCACCTAGAAAAGAACTCAAAAATTTTATGTCTTTGAATTCAGCTTGCATTGCCTTTATATAGGGATATTTTGCTTGCCATTATCTCTGTTAACTTCAGATTGGACTCTTTTGCTTAATTCTTTTTTCTGTTGGTTAATTGCCCCAGACTTATTCAGTCACTCTTCCCACAAGATCCAAATTTTCATGGTCGACGAGTTGTGACGCTTCACAATCAACGAGATTTTATATTCTTTCGTCATCACCGGTGAGCTTCTATTGTGATAAAAGCTTGACAAAGGCATTATATTATGTCCATTTGATTTATAAGAGATATTGCTGTGTTCATAGATACATTTTTGAGACTAAAGAGACTAAGCAAGCTGATTCCAAAGGTAAAAAATTGAAGGATGAAAAGATTGAGAAGATTTCTCAAGAGAAAGTATTAGCACGCCTTCAGGTTAGGTTCCCCTAATTGTTTTCTATTACCAATTGAGAATTTGGCAGGTATTATATTGAGGACCATACTCTTTAACAGTTCTATAGGATTTGTTTATAATACTGTTTTCCTATCTTATGGATTGTATATAAGATTGTCTGATTGCATACTTTTTGGATATTGAGATTTGCACCTTGATGAAATTTCAATTTAGATGGAATTCAATTAGGATATCATCAATTTCACGAATTCAATTGCTAACATAAGCCATTCACGTTTCTCAATTGGATCCCATGCACAGTGCTCTGTTGTAATCTAAGATTTACCCGCCAAACATGCAGGAGTGTGGCCCTCGATTCACACTAAAGTTAATAAGTCTGCAGCATGGAACTTTTGACAGTAAGGGTGGCGAGTATGAATGGGTTCACAAGGTAATACTTTGTCAATGATTTGATGGATGTTATTTTCTTTGCTCATCTCTTTGAACGTTCTCTGATTGATCTACCATTCATTTTGAATGTTAGCCGGAAATGGATACCAGCCGAAGGAGGTTTTTCTTGTGAGAGGTGCAATTCGAGGTTTTTGGTCGGTAAAAAGCCACGATTCGAGTTACGCAATCCTGAACGACCTTGATTTATGAGGTTCTGTTGTGGAAACAAATTTTGTATACTTGTGCTACTGACGTTAAATGTATAAATGTTTATCATGAGATCACAAGATTTTATTTATTTAATTGATTAAAATCATCCAGACCTGCTCAAATTTCCTATCTTTTGGGAAGATGTGATACTTCCTAACCTCCACCCCCCCTGTTAATATTTCATGATTTGTTATTCATGCCTGGTCAGCACATATTCACGAAACATAACATTTTGCATTCTGCGATAAGATGTGCAAGGCAAGAGAGTAATCAGAAATATACATTTATCTTTTGCTTGAACAGGTAGTACAACTGTTGCAGTTTCGAAGGATTTTTTATTACTTGTAAACTCTGAATACTACGTCTCTGACTTTTCATGTTCTCTATGCCACCCTATAAGCTTTCTAGATGCCAGTTTTGTTATATTAATACATATTAACACAAGCAACCCCCCAAAAGCAGCAATTCCCATGATACTTCGTTCGATGGGTGCTTTTGCTAGTAAGTAACTACAGTCCAGTGTGATCAAAATCCAACTTAAACTTTCTAGCATCGACTTGATTAGTTTGACCGTACCTTTCTTTCCCCCAATCATTGTGCATGTAATCCTCAAACACAAAGTACCGACGACCATAAATGTAGTGATCGACCACCCTCTGTAACTCACCAACCTCCCGCCGACAACCAACGGCTCTTCCCGGCACACACAAGATTCACACTCACCAGAATATTTGGACGAAACCATAGCATCAAGGCCTGTGTAGTAGGGCAAGATGATAGCGTCCAAATATAAGCTTGCATGTAGAATTCCAGATATTGTAGATGCCTCGAAGAATGCGTACCGGATATCTTTATCAACACTGCAATCGAAAGTAAGAGCGGATACATAGAGAAGTTGAAGAATTGCAGGGCCAAAGCTGGACAATGGAAACACTGTATTGATCCGGTAACCTTTGGCAAGTGCTAGGATGATTATGGGGAGACCAACTGGTCCAGATGGTATCAAGAATTTCTTTGATGGACTGGGACAAGTTCTGTCTCCTCTTGCAATGTCCAAAACCACAATGACTAGAGCTGCCAGGTACGAAGCTGTCGTAGACAGAAGAACCAGAAAATCAACATAGGGAGGATAGCTCCCAGGATAAATGCTGTCACAATAATAATGAAAAGGGCAGTCAATTGGATCCAGTGTCTCTTCTATTTGCCACCTGATGCATTTGAAGAACGTTACACGCGTCTCTTCTGAACCCCATTGCGAACCTGCGAGGTTAAGCAGTTGGCCGTTCATGGTCGGTGCACCGGCTTATCAAATTTCCAGCAACCTCATGTCACAAAGTGTTATATAGGTAAGTATAAGAAAGTACTATAGCGTTCTGATTCTTGAAGCAAAGGAGCGTGGTGTCAGTTGAGACGTTGTAGGTGTTGGTAAATTGGATAATGAAACATCATCTAATCTCCATCTATCCTTTCTTTATCCGTAAAAATAGCTTTGACCCTCTTCTCTTCCCTGTCCATGGTTGGCTTAACATTCATGCCAAAGCTTAGTAGCTGCAACAGTAATTGACTAGAACCTAAGGGAAAAGTGGATGTATCTTGTCTAGCAATAAACTGAGCAATGAGTACGAAAAAGTTAGGTGTTGGGGTGTTTTTGATTAAAATGGGGGATTCTGTAGATTAATAAACTATACTGATCTGCCTTCAAATTGTATAATATTTGATATTGCTTTCAGGTTGGGCGTTGGAAAACAATAGATGTTTAGTTACTGTTGAGTGTAAGGCAATGGAGTGACTGAGGCAGCTTCATTCCTAAGAAAATGTTAGTTCGGTTGTTGACTGCTAGCGACTTGGTGAAAGGGTTGGAAGTAGGGATTACGATATATGTGAATTCAATCAAATTTATTAAATTTGAATGATGATATTATCTTAATCTAATAAATTAATTTTATTTTATCTAATGAAATTAAATTCAAATTATTCAATTTAAATTTAGAGATGACAATAGCCGGCCTATTAACTAGTCTCACCAATTTTTAAAATATAATTTTTTAAATTAAAAGTGTAAACCTTTTTTCCTAATTAGGTCCAAGCTTACTTGCCCATACTCATACCTTTCTAAAGCCCAACTATTTTAAAAAAGTTGGGTTTTGAGCTAACTTAGGCGTAGACTTGGCTTATGAGCTGGCTCATTGAAAACACTTGAATCTAGGTCTATAGACTGCTCATTCCCATCTATATCTAAATAAAAGTTGGGCCTTGAGCTAACTTGAGCCTGGACTTGGCTTATGAGCTGGTTCATTGAAAACATTTAAATTTAGGGGGCGCTTGATTTACATAAAGTAATGAGAATGTGAATGAGAATGAATATAAGGAGGAATGAGAATGGATATAATCATTATAATTATGATGGTTGGTTGAGATGAATGAATGATTACCATTATTATTGATAGTGGTTAGTTTGTAAAAAATATTGTAATTAATTAATTACAAAATGAATTAATTATATTTTAATTCATTACAATATTTTAATTAATGAATGAATTATATTTTTATTAATTATACTTCAATTAATTAATTAAAATTAATATTTTAATTAATTAAATTTATTATAAACTCTTATATAACATTTATTAACAAATTTTTAATTAAATTAAATGAAACATTTTAAAAATTATCTTCTTATCTAAAATGTAATATTTATTTAAATTATTTTTAATTTTTATATCAAATATAAATTGAAGTTTATATATTTTGAAGATAATTTAATAATATATTAACAAAAATTATATTATTAAATTATATCAAGCTTGCTTTGTTTTTTTTTTAATTTTAATTAATTAAATTTATT
>JANITW010000004.1:8522880-8538892 GCA_027564335.1 Erythroxylum williamsii | reverse complement strand
TAATTGTAATTTTCATTATACTTTGACACAAGTAATGTAATAATTGTTGGATTTGTGTTCTTGTAGAGTTCACATAAGTTTAATGATAATATGACTAAATCAAGTAATTTAAGTTACTCAATTCAAAGACCACATAAATGGTTTCATTTATTATAAAAATAGTATGAATTATGATTCTATTAAACATGCTATAATTCTATTAGTCGTTGTGGATATGGCAATTACTTCGTTAAAGAATAGATTTGAATAATTAACAACATTTAATAACATTTTTGAATTCTTATTTAATTCAAAGAAGTTGAGGTCATTAGATGATAATAAATTAAGAGAATATTGCACTAATTTTACAACGAATTAGATTTAGATGAATTTTTTTCTGAATTAAAAGTGTTACAGATGACTTTGCCAAATGAGTTAATGTCATTAGTTAAAATTTTAGAATTTGTTAAAGCTGTAGATTGTTATTCAAATGTTTCAATTACTTATCGAATTTTATTGATTATACCTGTGACTGTAGCATCAGTCGAGAGAAATTTTTTAAAATTAAAATTTTTGAAAAGATACTTGAGATCATCAATGTAACAAGAAAAGGCTAAATGGTTTAGCTATGTTATGTATTGAAAAAGATATGTTAGATAATATTGATCTTGACAATATTATTAATGATTTTACCTTTAGAAATACATGAAAAAATTATTTTTCATAAATTGAGTTATTTATGTTTTATATAAACATGTAAAAACTTTAAGTTTATATGTTTGTATATTTTCGATTCACTGAGGTCCTTTTTTTATTTCACACGAGACTTTTAAAACGATAAGAATGGGCCTAGGCAGTAGCAAACAACAAGCAACCGACACGGCCGCGCGGTTCCTAACTGCCGATTGCCCGACACCATACCTAAATTTAGGATATTAATACTTTATTCAAAGAAGCAGTGTGAGTCTGTCTCACCAGTCCCCACCATTTGCTCTTTTAACCTAACTAGTAACTACCACCAGAAGTCGTTAATAAATAGTGGTTTAACAGTTAAACCTTTTTTTTTTCATGGTCACTTGTGTTCATCTTATCTCGGGGGAGAACAATTGCTAATATTATTTTTATAATATTAAAATATATATTATCCAATTATTGTAACAAAATTTATTATAAAATTATATTATAATAACTAATATTTTAAAAATCATACCAGAAAATAAATTAATAAGACAAGAGATTTAATATTTAAAAGAATCAATTGATATTAAACCGTCATAATATCGACTAAAGATTAAATAAAATTAAATAATTTAAAATATAATTGATATAAATTCTCCTTATCTATCGAAGAATTTAAAGTTTAATTGAAAAAAGATTATTAAATATACATGAGTTGATTTGTTTTAATTTATAAGAACTTATTAATTTACAAAAATTTATTAATAAATTGACATATTTTTAACAATAAAAATTATTAAACTAAATTAAACTTAAAAATTAAAACCGAATCAAAGAATTATACGATTTAAAATTTTTATTGTTAAATCAGTTGAGTTTTTTTATTATTGATATCGACTATATTGTATTATTAGTTGGAAACTTCTATTAATAAAGTGATTTAGTTGACTAATATCTTCCTAAGTACACCTAACCTAGTATGAGTGTGGCACACTCATAGCGTCTTAATAAAATAAAGAAAGAAAAAAGACTTCAGAGTCTTTTTGGCAATCCAGGGATCGGAGGATGGTACATGTTTGCAAAATACAGCCCACAGATGCAGAGAAACCCAAAAAGTCTGGTATCTATCTAGCAAATATACAGGGGGGAAAGAGAAGGGGCCCACGTTTGCCTCAGGAGTCAGGAGTCGGAAACCAGGTCAGGAGATCAAATCCTGAGCAGAAGCAATCTAAAGTTCAGTTTTTTTATCAAACTTTGTATCACAGAAAAGTAACTCTTTTCAATCTGTTTTCCAGGCAAAGACTCGACAAAAGCCTGACCCTGTCACGAGAGTGGCACGTACATCTTTCTCTGTCCATATTTATATCGTTTCAAGGGCACCATCTTTCGCTCTCCACTACTGTTCTACCGTTTCTTCTTCTTCGTGTTTGTTCCGTTACTGATAAGTACGGAAGTTAATCCCGCTGTTATAACATGGTATGTTCTGTTGTGTTCTCTGTTCTATTTCAAGCTTACGTCTAAAAGTAGTATGTTTCGTTTGTTTGCCCTTTGGGTTAGGGAAAAGATTGTGTCTTTTGATTGAAACAGGTGGCGGTGGTGGAGTCCAACGTGATTTTGAATATTGGAGAGCTCAGTTCAGGAGGGAATGGGGCGAATCTTCTGATCGGAACCGACGCTGGCCGGCATGTTCCCGCGATAATGTCAGAAGAGCCTTGTGTTTCTTGCACCACTTTTAACATCCTCGCTCCCATCTATAAACGACTTGATCAACAGGTAATTGGTGTTCTTTCACAATTTTTTTTGTCTCAACGTTTGCTATTTGTGAATGAATTCAATTGTTTGCTTTTGTATTTACTGGGGTATGTGACAATAGAACCAAAGCGTTCGTGAAAGCGACTTCAGAGTTTTTTGGCTATCCAGGAATCAGAGGATTTTGGATTGGCTGCTCTGTGAAAGGTCTTCCATCATATGTTTACAGGTTATTAAATTAATTTCTGTTTTTTTTTTTCTTTTCTCGATGCTAATAGATCTGAATTTCATGCATCAGTTTGGAATTGAATAAAGATGGAATCTTTTTTCCAATTAATAGGAATTCTGGGTTGGAAATGATGAACTCGTGCATATGTATCAGAGCAGCCTTGGTGACGCAGGTTATACCACCTTCCAGCTTGCACGAACCAATAATCGCGGGGATGGTAGGTGATTTCAAAGCCCTTCCTGTCAATTAGTTACTTTTTTTCAATTATAATATAGTCACCACCTTTTCATGTATCTATCCCAGAATTTGCAATCTAGTTGTTTTTTTCTTTAGTATTCTGTGCTCTAGTTTATCCTTTTCAGTTGTCTATCATGTTTGTGTACTTGGCTTAGGAATCTTATATTATCATGTGCAGGCCTGCTAACTGCTATCCGCAAGGATTACTTTAGGGTTTTGAGGTATCAAGAGTTGCTCTTCAATGACTTCGGAGACCGTGTTGCTCAACTATTACATGTACAGTCTGCTGTACCTTTCTTGCAAAACCAGATGGGCAACAGTCAACAAGAACTTCTAATTGTGAACACTCACTTACTCTTTCCTCATAAATCGATTCTTTCCATAGTAAGATTGGATCAGGTATATCATCTTTTTTTCTCCCCCTCTTTGATTTTAAAGTTTCTTCTTGACATCTTACTTGTTTTTGATCTTGCTTTTTAGTCGTAACATTCACCATCCGGTTTGTTTTGTTCTTTACACAGGTTTGTAAAATACTGCAGTATGTTGACACGTACCAGAGAGAAAACAAACTTAATCATGTTCCTATCATACTCTGTGGGTGAGCTCCGAGTCCAGTACATTTCAGGTAGATATCTTCTGCCAGAAATGGCCAGCAGTGGACATCCTGACTTTGCTTTCCTTTGGTTTATTCTTATGTAGTGATTGGAATGGTAGCAAACGAGGACACGTTTATAAATTCCTCAGGTCCCAGGGATTTGTGTCATCTTATGACATTGCTCATCAATACACAGACGGTGATGCCGATGCTCACAGGGTCAGTTTCTATACTTCATCTTTTGGCTTTTGCATCTTAACATCACAGCAAAGTTGAGTGCATTGTGCTTACAAGATTAATGTTTCCTTTCAAATGTCATAGTGGGTGAGCCACCGAAATCATAGGGGTAACATCTGTGGTGTAGATTTCATATGGCTTAGGAATCCTAATCAACCAAGAAAAACATTGAAGAAAAGTTGGGCTGAAGCGGTGTTTGGAATAATAAAAGTAAGTATAACCATTAGTCACGTTCAGAGTATTTTACTCACAGAAGTTCTTTATTCTGATGATATACAGCTTTATAATGGATGATCTGGCTTTGTTTCTTTCTATTTCAGTCGTCTAACTGGGTCACAGTGTAAATATGTGACTGTTTATTTATGGAAAGAGAACAGGAATAAGGTTTCACATTAGATGGTCCAGTCTATCAACTTTCCACATTTCAGCTTTTTTGGTACATACCTTGCTGTAAATAAACTACAACTCTATGTCTAGGTTGAAATACTCTAGACCAGAAAGGATGTTTTAGTGAACTGCTTAAGAATATGTTCTAGGCATCTGCAAGTTAAAAGTCTCAGGACTGTTTGAATTGATAATTGAAAGCTTCAAGCTGCAAGCTGTAGATGCACGCAGTCAACTCGCTTTGTTTTGTCTTAATTTGTTTATACTTGGACAAAATAGGTAACTACTCTGTTCTGTATTTTGGAGTAAGTGTGCCAAGAACATAAGTGGTATTGTTTGTTTGAGAAGTGTAGTTAATTGTACTGACTTTCCTGCATCTGTTGGGATGATCTACTCTTGTTTATTCTTTTAGTATCAGCTCCAAAAAGCTTCTTTGACTGGAAAGGATGCATTTGCATTTCTAAAGGCTGACAAGCACAAAGGTTTTATAACATATTCATCATTTTGTGAAGCACTTCGCAAGGTATTTTACTGTTACTTGCTGTATTTGCAACTGAATGTTTGATGGGAAGATAGACTGAGCAAGGGTTTATCTCATGCAGGTAGATTTACTCAGTATTCCTTATGGACTGAGTTTCCAGGAAACAAGAGATTTGTGGAACCAAGCAGACAAAGATGGAAATGGGGTTATTGATTATGAAGAATTTAAGGTATACTATCCCTTCCCATCTTCAGTTTCAGCTTCCCCGTAAACACTCCTCTGCAAAAGATATGGTATAAAGGATCTGGTTATGTCAGTTTCTTTTTGTTTGTAGCCATACTCTTTTGATTGCTCTGTGTACTTAACACAGACCTATGTGTTTCTCTTAAACATACGTGTTCTACTTCTAAGTGATGAATATTTGGAACAGGGAATGTGGAATTCGGAATGTTTGGAGCAGATGGAAGAAAATCACATCGGGAGAAATGAGGAAGAAGCGATTGGTTTCAGTGTGAAGGATGCTGTTCTGTTCCCCCGCGAGGTGGAGAGAGGAATGTGGCCCGAAAATTACTCCTTGTCAGATCATGCTCGACTCACCGTTGTTTTTTCACCTGTAAGGATTCAGTGGGGTTAGCCTTACAGCAGCAGTAGCAGCATAAAGATAAAGATGGTCATGGGAATATTGACATGGAAAATAGAATTGGAAGTTTGTAAATGAAAAGATCATACAAATGCAGTTGTACCATGTCTCCCAAATCTCTCGATTTGGGCCATATCTTCTGGATATAAAATTTTGTAACTAGAGGGAATGGATCAGAGAGTTTTGCCAGGGCCATTGCATCATGTATCTGTTCAGATCCAATGAACACTTCCATTAACAAATCGCCTTAAGATGTCATGATGTGTTGTTACAAGGTGCTCTCTACTTTAACGAAAGAATCCCGAATCTTTTGTTAAAGAAGGTAGTTCGAGCTTATCTCCTGTGAGGTGGAAATTACCAAAACTCCTCGCCAAGAGAAAGTGAACAGAGGTCAGTACGGAAAACAGGAAAAAGCATGACGTTCAGGTATGCTAGTGGCGGGATCCACGCCCACTCGACGGACCAATAGGTGTGGGTTTAGCAACCCCTTCGCGACGAAGTAGCTGAGTGATGAACAGTATCGGAATCTAAAAAGCAGTTAAATTTGTCTCCGCAATACAAGCAATACATTACCACTTCGATTCTTGCGTTATTTAACAGCCACTTGGCAACGAGGTAGTCGAGTGATGAACAGTGTCGGAATCTAAAAAGGAGTTAGATTTGTCTCTGCAATATAAGCAGCGCCACTCCGATCCTAACTTCAAACTGCCTCCCGTCATATTTACTAACCATTTCAGGAAGAAAGATGAGCTCCACCTCCACAATCTCAACTGGTCAGTTCCAATGTCTTTAAACCCAGTCTCTTGCTTTTGTTTGTTACCTAATCCTTAAACTGCGTTGTTTCTTACTCTTAATTTACTCTGTCTATCTTTGTTTAGTTATGGCAGTTGCGGTCAATGAAAAACTGCGGGCGGTTGGATACCGATTTCATCCAACCGACGAAGAGCTGTTGACCCATTTCCTAAAACACCAGAATCTCGGAGACGAAAGCCAGGTGCGGGCAATAAACGTTGTTAACGTCTGCAAGTGCGAACCTTGGGACCTGCCCGGTATGTATATAATCATATCTCGTCCTCTTACATCGTTTTTAATGTTTTCCCCTTCTCTAATTGGATAGTTTTGATCTTAATAAGACCAATCGAAGATAAGATCCGAGGACCATGTGTGGTATTTCTTCTGTCCCCGTAACTTAAAGTACTCGAAGAGTAAGCGACTCAACAGGACGACGGAGGCGGGTTACTGGAAACCCACCGGCAAACCTCGCAATGTCACAACCAAGTCTACGAAGATGCAGATTGGTACTAAGAGGACTTTGGTTTTCTACCTTGGTCATCCCAGAGGAACGAGGACCGAATGGGTCATGCACGAATATGACTTCAACTTGCTTAATCAGGTAGTTTGATCTTGTGGTTGTACATATTATCTATGAGAAATGTGCGTTTAAATTGGCAAGGGCTGGATCGATCTTTTTCGTTGTATCAGCAGACGCTTAGTGTTGAGCATTTGAAAAGGCAAAGTTTAGGGCCAATCTAGTTTATCCGTTACAATTTCTCAGAAACTATGAACTTCATTCGACACTTTTTGTTTAAGTAACTTTGAACTGTGATTTGGATTCGTCTGACCTTGTTAAAAGAAGTATTGGAGATGATGAAGTTGCTTGAAGTGGCAATTCATTTGGTGTTGTGTTTAGTTGTGGATTTGCTTTATTGGTTTCTGTTTTTTATTTACTTTTGCAATTTGATTTCATTAAGAGATCTCAGAGTGAGCTCATTATCTTTGGTCTTGATGCAGGGGGATTTTGTGGTTTGCAAGTTGCAGAAAAAGCCTTGTGAAAAGACCAAGAATCCTGATGTGGCTTTAGCTTCTGATTTTGAAGCAGACGTAGCTATTTCATTTTGTGATGAGCAACAGTCTGCATGTCAAGAGGCTCCTAATGTGGAGAATGAATGTCAAAGTGAAGTGCCTGGTACGCCTTGTTGCGACGGGGTCTCTTCTCCGACAGTGACACCTTCCATTCTTCGCAGTCAAATATTCTTTTCTGGTGAGACAACTCCTCCACCTTCTCCTCCTCCTCCTCCTCCCACTGCAATACCTTCCATTCTCGATAAACAAGTATCAGTTGCAATGCAACCCTACAATCAGCAAGAACAAATACCAGTCCCAGCAACTTCCAATCTTATAAATACAATATCAGCTACAATGCAACCCTACAATCAGCAAGAACAAGTACCAGTCCCAGTGACACCTTCCAATCTTATAGATACAATATCAGCTACAATGACACCTTCCAATTATAAAAATCAAGCATCATTCAGAACGACATGTTCCTCCAATATCAAACACAAAATATCAATGACATCTTCCAACCATAAATATCAAATATTATCTTGCGGTGAGGCTACTCCTCACTCTACAAAGCATTCCGATTTTATAGATCAAACATTCTTTTGCAGTGAGGCAACTCCTCACGCAACAGAACCTTTTGATCTTGAAAATCAAGTACCTGTTGTTGGAGACACGACTCCTCCTGTAACGGTACCAAGCAATATTGATTTATACGAGAAAGATGATTGCATTTTTTTTTCAGACTTCAATATTCAGAATTTAGCCTATGGAGGGGATGAGCTTACTCCAGTGGCTATGTCTTCTGATTTTAGAGATGAAGTATGTAATTATCTATTTACATCCAATATAAAAAATCAAATATCAGACTTTGATTTTGATGGAGGTAAATGGATTACAGAAATTAACGGACCTTCAGATACTGATGGTCAAAGAATCTCGAAGGAGAGTGTTTCTGTTCTATCTTCCAACTTAGAACATAAACTACCCCATAATGATTTAGTACAATCCTGTATGAATCCACCCCTTTCGGGTCCTTCTAGTTCTGGGAACGAACAAGAACATGATATAGTTGAACCAAATTACGGGATGGAGCATGATCTTATAGAACTAAATTCATCATCAGAAGTGATTGTACCTGTCACTCAGGATGGTGAATCTGGTTCTCTAGAATCAACAATTTCAGGTTTCGAAACTCAAAGTACACATGAGAAGACTATTGTGTCAACTCCCGAAGATATTGAGTGGAGTTCCATGGCGCCATTTGATTTAGTAAGTAATATGGAGGCAAGTACTAAATCCTTCATAACTTTTTCCCTTTAAAGTCTTTATTCGTATGGACCATAATAAGTGAATTTGAGGACTATGCTTATGCTACCTTGTCTCTTTTTTTCTTCTACAGTTTGACTCTCTACTAGAGGAAAACTGGGTAATTGATCCAGAAGGCATTTTTGGCTCTGAACTTCAATGGCTTATGTCCGGTGAAGTAAGCCCTTGGGCACAGGACAGTGGCTTTGATAACTCCATGCCTGGTAGCTATGATCTGGTTCGTGTGCCGTCTTTTTCCTTGCCTGCCTGATTTACAGATTTTGTCGTGGCACCACAAAGCAAGCCTTCATAGGTTATAAGATTGGTGAGGCACACGACCTCTCCTCTGCCTAGTGAGCTTATGAAGATAAGAACAAACTGCTTCAGTATGTTAATATCGTATGTTGTACTTATAATTATGGTAGTTTGATTGCTGATACTCAGCAACTAAAAGAACTAAAGTGGTGATTGTATATATTGATAAGGAATTGGAGTTTTAATTGTATCCTGTTCTTAATTGTATGACTAATATTTGACTGAATTGGAGGGTGATAAGCACATATTTGGATTTAGAGTATTAGTACTGTAGTTTTTATTTAACATTAATCAAAGTAAGATGAAAACAATTTAGCTTGATTATAGCTCTGAGGTTCATGAATACTTGATATATTTGCCAAGAAATTCAAATATGATGAGGTAAAACAAGGTGGTTGGATAAACGAAAAAGTGGGAGGAGTATAGGACATACCTGAGGAAGGTAACTGATCTGAGAAGATTCCAGCAGCAGGGGAGAAGTCATATGGAGAAGTATTACATTCGAGACATAATCCTTTAATCTTGAAGATGGATATTTGACTCTTGTGCTTTTCCAAACATGTAAGTGAGGTAGGGAAGACGGAGGAATATCTGGGGTAGAATCTGAAACTGGTAATGCAGCTGGGACTGAAGAACCTGGTGTATCATTAATAGGTGGGGGCAGAACATGTTTCAGCTGGAAGGAGAGGAACTAGTGTATCATTACTAGGTGGGACTGTAGGGACATAACGAAAATCAGTAGGAAGTGTCAAAGAAGGATTAACATGAGAAATTAAGGGCAGAGGTGTGGAATGATGTTGTGGTGTGACGTTGGTTAAGGCTTGAGCATAAGGAAATATTGATTCATGAAACACAACGTCTCTGGAAACAAAGGTTTTGGGGGCATCAAGATCAAACAAATTGAATGCCTTCTGACCAATAGCACAGCCAACAAACACACTTGAAAGCTCTTACATCAAATTTATCCTTATGAGGCAATGTATTTGTTGCATAACAAAGACATCCGAAAGTCTTAAGATGATAATACTTCAGTGGCTTACTATAGAGCCGCTCATATGGAGTTTTCCGAGATAAAACAGGTGTAGGTAGTCGATTGATGATGTAAGTAGCCACCAAAATTGAATCTCCCCAGGTCTTTGGCATCTTACTTTGAAACATAAGAGATCAAGTAATCTGTAATAGATGTCTGTGTTTTCATTCAACAACCCCATTTTATTGAGGGGTGTATGGACGTGATTGTTGATGTATAATGCCTTTGGTTTTATCAATTCTTATGGCTTTAACAGTGCTTTGAAATTGGTTTTCAATGAAGCTGAGAAAGTGGGTAAGAGTTTTAACGGTTTGTGTCTTGTGGTTGAGTAGAAACGTCCATGTAGCCTTACTAAAATCATCAGCAACAGTCAAGGTATAGTGTGCTCCTGAAATAGAAGAGATTCTATATGGTCCCCATAGGTCTATATGAATGAGATAAAAAATGTGGGCTGAAGTGGTCTGGCTGTTGGAGAATGGTAAACGGTGTTGTCTGGATAGAGGACAAACATCACACAGTGAATCACCAGAAGTAATGCCATCAATACGTTTTATGACAGAATAAGGAGCATGACCCAATCTGTTATGCCAAAGTTGAAAATCAGTCTAAGATCTTTTATTTATATGGTAAGTAAACGTACATGCTGCTTATTGCTGAATATGAAATCTAGCCATCTTTGCATCTTGTAAGAAACTAGATTTGTCTAGAATGTAAAGACTTCCCATAACTCGTCCAACTGCTAAAATCTTCTGAGTCAGCAGGTCTTGAAACATACAAAAGAAAGGGTAGAACGTGATTCTAATACCAGACATGTTGGTAACTTATGAACTGAAAGTAGGTTGAACTTAAAACTGGGTATATGCAGAGCAGTAGTTAGTTTGAGAGAAGAGCTAATGGTTATATCCCCTATCTGATGAACCAATTTAACTGATCCATCTGGTAAAAAAAACTGGTGTATATGCTTTTGGGAATTTAGGTTGATTAAAAAGCTCAAGTTTTGATGTCATTTGGTTTAAGGCTCCTGTATCAATTATCCATGAACCTGATTCCATAAAGTTGAATGAATTGAAAGCAAAGTTGAGTGCAGAACCTGGAAAATCTGTCAGATGAGCAAAATTAATTCGGCGACTATCCTCACCCATATTCATTCCTTTCATATATTTCATAACATCTTCTTGGATAACATTTATAATTTCTGCAGACTAGCCAGGAGATTTCTGAATAATCTCAATTGTTTTCAGCTCCTTCAAATGGTGTGTCAACAAAATTTGCCATTTCTCGTGGTTATTTCTTTCCTTTTTGTTCCTTGCTATTCTTATACCAATCTGGATATCCATGTAATTTGAAGCAAGTTTCCTTCAAATGTCCCCATGTTATGCAGTAAACACAGTAACTGTCTTCCTTGGCCTCTCTTCTCTTGTCGTTCCATTGTTTGTTTTCGTTTCTTCCATCCTTCTTGAAACCGTGTCCCCTGGCCAATAATGTGTTATGCTCAGAAACTTCCTCCACATCCCTCTGTTTCTCAACTCGTAATATCATTGAATAGGCTTTATTCACAATAGGAATAAGATCCATAAGAAGAATTTAATTTTTGACATGATCAAATGAATCATTTAAACCCATCAAAAACTGAATTAATCTGCTCGTCTGATTTAAATCATCTATAGTTTTTGATGCACCACACGTACATTCTGGAATTGGCAGTAAACAATTCAACTCGTCCCAAAGTTTCTTCAATTTTGTATAATATTTTGGCAATGCTCATTTTTCCCTGATCAATTGTACTTATTTCTCTTTGAATCTGACATATCATAGCTCCATTACTCTCTGCAACTCTCTCATCAAGTTCATCCCATAACCCTTTTACATTTCTTGCATAAACGAAGGCATCAGCTAACTCCTTGGAAATAGAGTTCAGAACCCACGATGATACCATGTAGTCAACCCGAACCCAATGTTCATACTCAGGCGATACATGTTCCATTGATGAATCCTAACTTGGCCTTAGCTCTTAAGGCAATTCTCATGGATCTCGACCATGACAAGTAATTGGATCCATTAAGAGGAGAAGATACGAGAATCATAGCAAGATGATCCGATGACCGGAGCTGTAAAGGATCTTCAATGGTCTGGCTTCCATATCGTGGTCTTGATTTACACTGACGATCACTGTTCGCCGTGATTCATGAGAACTAAGAGTAGCAGAGTATGCGTTGTATCAGAAACCAGAAATCGTCGGCTCTGCTGTTAATACTAACTTCAAATCAGTTTATCAGCTACAGCTAAAATAACTAAAACGCTAATTTGTTAACCTAAAACGCTAACGAATTCCTAAACTCATCATTTATGTTTTAGGATTAATTAATCTGAAATACCCCCAAGAGGCATGCTTAAAACACCAAAGAAGGAAATTAACGAAGACGCATTCCAATGGAAATGAGGTATGTCCTGTTACAGAGGAACGTCTAGAATGTCCTGGAATCTTCTAGGCAGCCTAGGTTCAGTTGTGGAGTTCACTTCTTCGATTATCTTCCAAGTTTTCAGTTTGGCTGATTATGGTGGGATCCACACGCAAGCCCTTAATCCAATGATGTTCTACTCACTTGACAAGCGAACTTCTAAGTGAAGTTGAGACTTTGACTTGAAACTGTTAGTAACTTGCTATGCTCAACTGAAATGTTATACCTTTTTCGTCTTATATATGTTTTGATTCTCTTCTACATGCCTCGTTGTAATCAACTTCTGATCCTAGTGTTACAAGCTTCTTGTTTGGTGAGTAAAAGGAAAAGAAAAATCTTTCAAGATGGCAAGCACAGGTTACGATTTTGCGCTAGAGAATGCGGTTGGCTATAGGTTTAGTCCAACGGATGAAGAACTGGTGAACCATTACTTAAGGCAGAAGATGCTTGGTAATGATCATGAAGTCGGTGAAGTTCCTGAGCTCAACGTCTGCGAGTTAGAACCTTGGGATCTAGCTGCTAACATAAGTACAAATGCATAACCTTTTCGTTATTTTGTTTGAAAATTTCTGCTTAGTTTGACAACTCCGTACAATGTCTTCAACAGGGAATTCAGAAATTAACTCGGACAATTCAAAGTGGTATTTCTTTAGCCCTCGGATTTATAGGTACTCCAAGAATAAGAAAGCCAACAGAAGAACCAAACTTGGTTACTGGAAATCCACTGGTAGGGATCGTAAAGTGAAGAGCGAGCGCACCAGTGAGGAAATTGGTATTAAGAAGACGTTGGTGTACCATAAAGGTCGTGTTCCTAATGGAGAAAAGACCAATTGGGTCATTCACGAATATACTGCAACCCTTAACCTGTCAAACCAGGTACAGATCAGGAGACTCTGCCATTACTGGATTGATTTCTTGTGCATGAACTTGTATGCTTGGCAGGGTAATATGATCAGCAGTAAATTTGCCATTTCAGCAGTAAATATCTTTTATCTTTATTTTTGGTACATATTTGATCGAATTGTGTAGGGGAAGGAGTTCGTTCTATGCAAGTTGAAGAGAAATCCCGGTGACGTGCCTAACGTGGAAGGTGAATCGAGTCCTGTGCTGGACTTCGAGCAAGATCAAAGTATAACTGAGAGTAATGATGTTCCAGCAATTGGAGAAGGTAACTTCAGTCCCCAAGCTGTTGCTGAACATAGAAGTGATGTAGAGGAGGTGAGAAATGGCATGCTTTGTGGGGATATCTTTCATCCAAATACCTGAAATTATTGTCTACTAAAAAAAATGATTTTCTTTGCAGGAGGAAGCCTCCCAAGTAGCAGCACACCTGAACTCGTTCCATGGCTATGATGAGATGGATTACAGTCTTAACTCTGCAGTACACTTTCCAACATACTCTTACGACGGCTTTGCTTCTTCTTCCTTCACCTCAATGTGGTAGATTGGTAGCAGTTAGGATCCTAGTTTGATGTTTGATATCTGCCACTAGGCGACAAATAAGAAGTCAGATTCTGAATTGCTTCAGATTCTAGACATAGGGACGTGTATGTATGTTTCTTATGCATTTTATTGGTATGTCAGTGATCTTAAATATGAAGAAATAAGTTCTTCCCGTGTTACCTGCCCGAATTCATTCATACCAAGCAAAGAAGATGTCCATATCAGATTCTTATCTTCTCCAAGAAGTGGCTCAAATAACATTAGCTAAAGAAAACGAGGCATTAAATTAAATGTCAATATTTTCCAATTTTTAAAGATTTTTTAATCAAATTTAAATCTTCAACAAGATTTTTTTGCTAATTAAAAATGAAGAAAAATGAAATATCTTAACAATTGTTAAGTGATTCCTTTTTAAATTATACATAAATTTGTTATATTAAAGAAAAATTTTGGAACTTAATTAATAAAATTAGGATATAAAACTATAACCTTCCTTTCATACAGTTTCACTTATTTTTTAAAAAATTATTATTATAAATTATATAAAAATACTAAAAGCTACTTGTTATTAAATTTCTGAAAAATTAAATACCAAAATATATGAAAATAACTTGAGACAAACTTAGTAAAATATTTTTCTACTTCGAGACAACTTCTCAAGATGGTAATGGTGCTTCCACAATAGAAATTTGTACGGAAGGAAGGACCAGATGACCATCCATCTCCTTTTTAGAAGCTTATGGCTTTCAAAACTCAAAATCCAATCTTTTTAACTAACTTCGTGATGGGGTACTATTTGTCACTTTATTGGATGTCAACTATTGAAGCCTTAATTCTATGAAATCGTGAGATTTAATTGTTTATATCTATCTTATATATTCATGAATATTTATTCAATCTCTTTATTTAGTGTCTATGATTATTTTAGGATTTGTTAAATAAAATGCCTATATTTGATAATCCTGGAATAGTTGATAGCTAATTAGAACTGCAAATCCATAATTGTGTGTTTGGACTAATAAAGTGACAATTGACATAATTTTATCACCTTGCAAGTGGTTTTATCCGTGTTATGGGACTGAATAATCTAATTTGAATGAATTCATTTGTGTTTTTTGGTTAGAACTGTCTCTCCAGATCTTAGGCAATTTTCGGAGGTTGTCTTTCGATTAGAGAAGTCATTAATGGGCGTCCCTTAATTATCGAAAAATTAAGGAGAGATTGGTTATTTACAGCGTTCGCTGATAAGAATAATCAGTTTACTTTTGAATATATGAGTTGACTTTTGTATCGATAATCAAGTAACGGAATTAAAGTAGAAATATATCCTTTGACTAGAAGTTTTCCCTCTTTTTTAGTTTCTTAAATCTGTTTACATCTTTGTTTTCTTTCGAATTGAATTATTGTTAACTTATTTTCATCAATTAAACCCCCTCCCAATTTTATTGTTTATTTTTGTAAAAGAGATAAATTCATCGTTCCCTGTGGAGACGATCCCTACTCACTCAGTGAATTAAGGTGATTTATTTTTGTTGGTTTGACATCCACCACTTCTCTTGTAAGGATCGCGTTTCGTTGAGTAGTTAATGCCATTTTACTATATGTTCTCTTATTATATAAAAACCATAATACGTCTATTCCTCTACTCCAGGAGGGGACATGTACCCATCGAACCAGGACAGGTTTCTTACTGATCAATGCCTTCTTTGTTCTCGTTAGGAAACTATTTTAGAAAGCAAAATTTACAGTTTGTGTTTGGAAGTACTCTCCAGTAAAGGTATGCAATGGAAAAACAAATATTGGGATTCAGGTTTCATCCAATCGATGAAAAAATCATTGGTCATTATCTAAAGCTAAAGATGGATGGTCGCGATTCTCTCATCGGCGACGTGATCGGCAAGATTGATCTCGCCTGAGTGGAGCCTTGTGAATTACCAAGTAAGTGTTAACAATATTGATCATAGTTCGTCAAATTCCATGTTTTCTTTCCAAATGTTAGGCTTTATTAGAAGTTAGGTTTAATTCAAAATTTTAACAATTTAGTTGTTAGATTGTTGCCATAAAATAAGCTAGCAGATTCACTAGTTAGTTTTCTTGTTTCCTAGATGAATTAGTTAGAGTAGTTGGAATTCGTAGCTGATACGTTATTAGTGTTTAGTTTAAATTACAACTTTTGTAAAGCCTATTTAAGAGGCTTTGTTTCTCGTGAATAAAGCAAGGGTTGATTAACAAAACCACTTTCTTATGTTTCTAAAGTTACTCAGTTCTATAATATTTCTCCAACAAAGTGGTATCAAAGTCAGGTTGTCTTAGAATTGGGCATACCATTTAGGGGTGTGCATTATTCGGGCCGGCCCGATTACCCGGCCCGGCCCGAATTAATTCGGGTAGCAAATTTTTGAATTT
>JANITW010000004.1:8495826-8508884 GCA_027564335.1 Erythroxylum williamsii | reverse complement strand
ATTAATTTACATAAATTATTAAAATAATAACTCACAAACTTGATAATATTTATAAGGGTAAAAATATAGATATCACCTATATTTAAAAAAAATTAAAAACCCTAATCTTTAAAATTGTAAAAAAATTTATTTCTAATTGTTTTTGGAAAAAATATCTTCCCTTAAACTTAGATTAAAAATAATAAAAAATAAAAAAATATGAATATTAGAATGATAGATGAATTATTATTAATACGACGATTCAATTAAGTTAAACTCGGACTAAATAAATTTAATATGATTAAATTAATAATTTATTATAATTTTTTGTAATTATGAATTTAATTTAAATTTAATTAAGTTCGAGAATTAAATAGAGTTGTCATATTCATAACATGTAATTAATCTACTACTAATGATAATAATGCATATATTTTATCATTATTTTTTAATTACAGTTGGAAATTGTTTTAAAGATTTAACAAATTTCAAATATTTTAAAAAAATTAAAACTACAAAAAACACTTTTAACCTATGTATAAAGTTAAGAAGGTACGATGACGGATAAGGGAAGCCGTATACAGACAGAGAAAGAAAGGCGAAGAAGAAGGGCATGCGCGTTGAGGTGGTGCATTTAATGCCTCATTTACGCACAAGCAAAGGAGAAAATGGCAACGTATCTTGGGAACGAGTAACGATCGTCTGCTACTTTTACTCAAGACCAACCCTGCTCCATTCCATGACTACCTAACCACAAATTTTGCTGAAGATCACTGAAATTTGTGGCTATACAGTGATGGCGTAGGGTTGTTCTCAGATAGAAGGAGCAGAAGAACTGGTTTCTTCAAAAACAGAGGGATAGATTATTCTAAAATAGAAGAGGAAGGTCCATGCAATGCAATTCTATCACATCTTAAAGGAAGAAAGAAACATCCTTTTGTACCTCAAACTCATGTGCTCTCTTCTTTGTGATCTCATCGATTATGCCTACTAGGCCTAAACCTAGTGGCTACCTACACTCTTCCTTTCTTTATAGCCCGAGGACTTTTATGCCTTGGCCATCTTTGCGTGACTCATCGCTTAAATCAATCTTGGGATAAATAATTGGACCAAGTTGGATTTGTACAAAGTCATACAAAACCGTGAACTTATTAAGTTGCAGAACCAAGGTAACAGCTTTGCTTTTGGAAAGAATTACAGACGACTACCGTTTTACAAGAAGCTTTGATGCTAATTAAAAGAGTGTGCAGGCTTTTTTAATATAGTATAGTTTCCAAAATGTAAATGCATGGTACTGCAACCCCCTAGCTGATGAACGCATCTACTACGAGGATTCAAACTAAAAAACAAGAAACAGTGATTTCACATCATGTGCATATGCTCCCAACCAAGCTATTCTTCTCCTTTGCCTCCGTTTTATGCCCTGACAAAGTCACTCTGTGCTATGCATAGGTTTGCAGAAGAAAACGTTATCAAAATTGTTATGCACTTCTTTTCTATTTAGCTATAAGAAGATACTGCTTCTTGACCTTGACCTAAGTTGGGTATATAAGTGGTGCAAAAGATGGACAAGACAGGTGCCAGCTAAGATAGACCTAATTTACATGATAAAATCTCAGCTACAGACAACAGGCACTTCAGATGTCTTGGTCATTAGTTTTACCTTACGTTCCTGATAAGGAAGATCGGCTTATCATGAGACAAAGTGTTAGTTCCGACATCTCTTGTGCATTCCCATGTTTGCTGATAGGTCTTGTTTGGCTCAATCAAACAAGCGAAAAATCAACATAAGTTGTTTTGTGTTGGAAATTTTTTGTTTGATTAAGAGATCGGAATCCGTTTCACTACAATAGTTTAAGCTGTTATATGAGGCCAGCTCAATTAGTTTTATATAATCTCTAACACACCCTTTCAAGTGAAATCCTTTTGGACTTGAAACTTGCACAAACCTACTTTATCTTGTGCTTAATTTAATTAGAATAGATGGGTGGTAAGATTCGAACTCATGACCGTTTGATCATAGAGGCTCTGATATCATATTAAGCGACCGTTTCACCACAATAGCTTAAATTATTGTGTAAGGCCAACTCAATTAATTTTAATTATATATTCTCTAACAAGGGAGTGATTGAAAGAAAAGTATTGCAAATAAATGGAAGAGTCAAATTTAGGTTACGCAGACCTTACTACAATTTGTATGTCACAACTTCTGCACACAAGAAGCAGGTTAGATGTATAGCTTTCCTTTCAACATCTCAAACTTCTTCAATTACAAGGTATCGTGATGTTGATATATAGTATTCATGGCAATACAATATTGAACGAGTGATAGAATCATATGTATTGAGTCAAACAATAACACTTCGTTTATTAATATTCATAACCCTATATGCTTCAATCATGGCAACCTTGTTTCCTACTCATTTAAGAGATTGCTAATCAAATTTGATTTCAGATTAAAAATAATAAAATCTGCTTTGGTATTGATATTTTTAATAAGACCATAGTGTAAAATTTTAATTTTACTTCATATAATGTAATATTTTTAAATAATTATCAATAACTAAATAAACTTGAATAAATGCTAATTAACTTTGAAAAG
This sequence comes from Erythroxylum williamsii, assembly GCA_027564335.1. Classification (NCBI taxonomy): domain Eukaryota; kingdom Viridiplantae; phylum Streptophyta; class Magnoliopsida; order Malpighiales; family Erythroxylaceae; genus Erythroxylum; species Erythroxylum williamsii. Next base: position 8,506,303 of record JANITW010000004.1, on the reverse strand, counting down.
TATTCCATGTGTAAAAAGTCTCGTTCAACGGGAAGTCTGGGAAGGTCTAATATGCGGAACCTTATTACTCTTAATTAATTAGAAAAAGGTTGTTTCCGAAAATAAAAAATGTTTTGATTGTGCTAAATTATGCTCCTTATTTTAAAATTTTTTTAAATAATAACAAAAGAGTATTGATGTATATCTTATGTTATGAGAAATCTAATTTAAAAAGCTGATTCATTGTACCAGTATTACCTCGTTATTTTTAACAGAATCAATAAAATACATGAAAAATGAAGTTTGATTACTGAATTAAGTATTTTATTGCTTCCTTTAATTATGCAATGACACTTTCTTCGCATAAACACTTGGAAATTAAAGGCATATGCAATATAAAGTGCCAAACTAGCATATACCAAAGCTCATTTTTCAAGAATTCCTCAATGAAACTATGGATGAGCTATATTTGCAAATTCAAGATCAAGTTTGAATAAGAAATTGCTATCCAGACCTGATCTTGCTAAAATCGAAGTGCTTTTAAGTAAAAACTAATTAAGAAATACTGAATCATCAAGTTTTGCATTAGTTGAAACCTTATTTGCAGAACCGTGTCCATTACAAGAAACTGACTCTTTTGCTATCATCGCAAAAAATCAAAACTCTGAACCAATAATAGAGATGTGTGATGCTTCCATCAGAAGCAAGTCAACTTATACTTTATGTTTTCGTACTTCACCTATTAATTTTTGTGCAGCTAATTACTTTGCTTTCTCTTCTGTTATTTTTTCTGCTGGAACTTGCAATGTGTATGTATTCTTGAAATGATGTTGGAAGCAATCGAATCAATCAATTTAATTACTAGTGGAACGCATCCAAAGAGAAAAGCAAATTTTATGGTCAAAGTGGACATACCATGGTAGAAGCAGACTTTTCAGAAACTTATGCGCATGAAATGGAGGCTGAAATCTGTTCAAACTTGGCAGATATATTTGACCTTTGAAATATCTCTTGACAGTGTACATGCCATTCAGTTTGCGGGAGGAAATGCGTGTTTGAATCCAAATTTGACTGCAAAGTACGATGATTTTCCAAGATATATACGATCAAAATCCACGTCTTGAACGAAGATGTGGTCTTAAAAGACTAGAAGAGTCTTCACGTAAGACAACAGCATTTTCTTCTTGTTGTTGTTGTTGTTTTGCGAGCTCAAAGTCACAGAAAGCAACCTAATTCCTAAGGATTCTAATGATGATAAGGATAGTCTCCCTATGCTTCATATATTTGAGTTAATAAAACTCCTGATAGGCTAAACTGGTGAAGGGAACTTATGTAGAGACAAGTTCCTGTTTGTTCATCTTCTGATAACCAGAAAATAGAACAAGCCAATGAAAGATGACAGCTATTACAATAATGGCTAACAGGCTTAAGGAAGAACTTGTAAAGAACAGCAAAAATGGTGTATATGAAGTATTCAGTACAGTTTAGAGTCTTATTTTGCGAGCAACCAAAAGACTTACACTTTAACCGTAACGTAAAAGCTCCATTTACGCACCTTCACCGCACGTATAAAGTGAATTTCGAAAGGCTCAATATATCAACCACACGAAGCACATCTACCCAGGTTACGAAACTGAACTGCAATTCGATCTCGGGATGGCTTCATTTAAGAAACCTCACTTTCAACAGGGAAAGACAAAATCCTGTCTGCAGCAGAAGAAGGAGAAGGTTGGTTTGGCTGTGAAGAGAAAAGGAATAGATGTAACAAATTACTCATATATCGAGAACATACACAAAAGGCCAACTAAGTGTTTATGAGAACCAGAAAATTTTGTTAGGATAGGATAAAGTTGAAATAATAAAGAAAGGATACAGAAGCAACCTTTTACAGTGCTGCAACTTTCTGCGCGTAACCTCCAAATCAACTTAACTAAGCAGTAGGAAGAGCATTAACCCGATAAGGTAATAGAACAAAAGAAAAATAAAAAAGAAGAAGGAACGGAACTTTTGCAGTGCCCCATTCACCAGTCATATGTACCGCGTAAGTTGTCAGAGATAGAGAGAGAATGTACAGTCCATATCCAAAGAGGAACAGATTTAACCCAAACAAACTGGGCAGAGGTCATCACTCATCACACATACACTGCATACACTTGTTATCAGCTTATTATTGGGGAAGCAGAAAAGAGTTGCTGCTAAAAGAAACTGTATAAATCAATACTCATCGTCATATTCATGATCATCTGTATATATGTGGCGTTATACACAGTTAAAAGTACTCTCTCAGCTCCACACAATATTCCATCTTTTTGCTCTCTCTATTCAAAGTCTTTACAAAATCCCCCAAGCCTCCTCTCCTCCTATTAACCTCTTGTACTACTGGTTTTAAACAATTTCGAGAAATGAAGAAAGGCTAGATAACTGGTCAAAAGGCTAATTTAACTTACCCAATATATTTCATGAAACCCTCTCTGTCCTAATCGAATTCATCAGTACCCAATGGGAAAAACTAAATGGGTAGTAACAAAAGTTTTCTTCTTCATCATCTGGGTATGTGTGATCAAAGATCCAAATCAAAAGATGAAGTCTTTCCTCTCTTAGAAAACTCAGCTTGATTTGTTGCAGTTGAAGCGCTGGCGGGTAACATTGATTGGAGACGCGGAATAGATGCGGAAGCCAAATGAGGAGAGAACGAAGCCACTGTCCCATGAGCAGTGGTACCAGGACTTATCGAAGATGAAGATGAAGATGAATCATCTTGTATAGGGCACTCCATGTTTACACCAAACAACCTTAACCGTTTCCCCACAGTTTTTCCATGGACAATAGGCACTGATTCAATCACCATTGGCACCTCTTGGCGTGCTTGTTGGGGATGCATTGCCTCAATTGGGTGTGAACCTGATGGCCTCAAGTAGTACGGTACTGCATTGGCATAACCAGTTGCGAAATGATGATGATTGTGATGATTATGATAGTGGTAAGGTTGAGTAGTACTGAAGTTCAAATGTTGGAATTGAGGTTGTTGGTGGTGGTATTCAAAGGGTCGTGGTTGGATGGACAAAGATTGAGGCATCGAGTAATGCCTACCCCACCTCATCGACTGTGGTAAGTGTAGCTGATTTTGGAGCTCTAAATGCGAGAAAGACATAGGATCTGGTGCATTTGTTCTGCGCCTCCAGTCTATGTACAGACGGTGCCTGCCTGACTCACCAACACCTCGCTGAAACGACACTATATCGCCTGCGTCAAGTTTTTTCTCCTTCACAAAACGACTCCACCCTTTGGTCATCACATAACTCTGGCTACTATTCCAATAAGAGTACCGGAACCTCCACTGCTTGCCGCTCCGATCCTCGAAGTTCAAAATTAGACCTTTCTCGCTTGATGAAGAGTCTAAGGGGAAGCACTTTTCAGCGTGTTGTTTCGGTATCACAAGCCGGTTCAGTTTGCCTACATCGCTTGGAGTCACAACCTTGTCAAACATGTGTTCTTTCTCGACAGATCCACTACTTGTACCAGCTGGTACACTGGTTTCAGATTCGTCGCAATTGTTCCCTAGCGATAACTCCATGATCTCCATCTTCTTCTTGTCGAAATTGAGGTTTGGTTCTTGGTTATTGTAATCTTGTCGTGCTTCAGATGAGCCAAGCCACGGTGTTTGGTGCTGAGGCAGAAAAATCTTGTACTGGTTTGAAGAAGACGGAGAGTTTGGAGAAGGAAAAGAGAGCTTACTTGTCATCACTACTTCTTCTTCTTCCTCCTCCTCTTCTTCTTCTTCCTGTAATTCTTCCTTATCACAATACCCTCTTTCTTCTTCAACCAAGTTCATCATTTCCCTCCCTCAATTTCGAACTTTATCGTTACGCTAGATATTGGAAAACAAAATCCCATCAGAATAAAATGATGATATAGAAAAGAAAAGGAACAATTAGACGGTGATAAAGAACCAAACGGAACTATATCAAGTAGTCCCAACCTGAAAAGATTTGTTTGGTTTTCAAAGCTTTTTCTTTTCTCCTTCAAGATCTGCAGATAAGAAGCAAAAGGAAGCTATCTTAGTACCACAAACCAAATGGTCTGTGCCTTCTTTATTGACCAAGAAGATGGATGATATACTCCAAACCCTAAACAAAGAGGAGCCATGGGTAATTCAATAACATGAAGAGAGAAGTAACCTAGTTATCAGATAGAGAGAGGGAGGAGAGTATGTGGTATTTAAAAGATGCTTTCTTCCTCCCACCAAGTTTGCTTCTCTCGTCCTCGAAGCTTCTCTTCACAAGTGAAGCAGCGAAGTAGCAGTATTTTTTTGTTGGTACTTCGGTTCCTTAAGAATGATAATCCCATGAGAATGAGATGGAGAAGTGATGAGAGAGATAGAGAAGGGTTATACGTAGGGGCCCATGAATGATCTGGTTCGACTCATGTGAGCTCGTCCTTTTCATTATTTTTGGGTCACCTCCTCCCAATCCCATATATATCCTCCGCACTATGAGCCAAGCAAGTGATGATGACTAGTTGGCCTATAGAGTAATCAACTTGTGATGAAAATTTTCCTTCCAATACACATGCATATCATTTTGTTATTTTCAGGGATTTCTTATAGACCACTTGCTTTTAGACGGGATAGATACAAAAGGAGAGAGAGGCATGTTCAGTTAGGTTTTGAGCTTTGACTTTGCTGCCATTGATTATTTGGTTGCTGCTGGTCCTGAGTTGTGAGAGAAAAGTTAAGTAGCCCGACCTGGCCGCCGGATTCCTGTAAAATTTTATATATTGGCTTGTAATTATATAAATTAGCTGGTTGACTATATTAAAAAATATTAAAATTGTTTGGTAATTTGGTTCTGAAAATAGAAAAGTTGGTATGATATGTTGGAGCTTTTATTTAATTTGGACACTAAAATTAAAAAGATAATTATAAATTATAAATTTATAATGAATTAAATGCATGTTTTTTTTAATAAATATAAACTAAATTTTGAATAAGTTAAGCGTAAGTTTATTTAAATTAGATTAATTTTTTAAATAACAAACTAATTTTACAATATTTATAACATATATTAACCTGTAAGGAATAGTAATTTTTGTACATGTAATTTTTAAATAATAGTATATTAAGATTTAAATATAACTTGATATTTTATACATATGCATATATATTAATAATGGTTATTTTATATCCTTTTTTATCAGTTATAATGAAATAAAATATTTTTTAAATTATACTATTATAAATCATTTTATACATAAATAATTAATATTAATTAACTAATTTTACCAATAAAATAAAATGTTATCAAATCTCTCAACTAACCACTTGCCAATTCCAATCATTATATTTATTTGCCAGTAAAGCATCAAACCTGAAACGCAATGGTATCTTAAACTATTGCTCGTCTTCAAATCACGCATAAGAAGTAATGTGTCAGCAGGTTTGGTTCCTCCCTTTATTTGTACCTAAACGCTTGTTGGCTCTTTAAAGAATTCAGAAATATACAGTACGCGGCTCGTGGCTTATGTGTCCAATAGGCAATAGTATATGACACACGAGCCTCGGAAAGCAAGCAACAAGAGAAACAAGATTGACCAATTATCGTAAAAGGGTAATAGATAACACTACTTAATTAGTTACTAATCGTCGTCATCCATTTCAGCAAAGTGAGTGGTTAGTTGAGAAACAAAGCAATAGGCAAAGGCCAAGAATATACACGTGGTATGTACCCAGGTTAGTTGCGGTAGACTAACTGATGGGATCATTAGAGTAAAAGGCAATTTTTTTTTTTGGGAATGTTATTCGTTTTTTAAAAATAAATTTAATATTCTAAATAACCCTATATTATATTATAATCAATATTTTAAAAAACATACCAAAAGTTAAATTAATAAGACAAGAAATTTAATATTTAAAAGGTTCAATCTGTATCAGTGAATAAAATTAAAAAAATTTGAAATATGATTGAAAGAGATAGTGGAAAAATTTGAAGTTTAATTCAAAAAAGAAATAGTTAAATAAAAATAATTAATTTATTTTATTTTATAATAACTTATTAATTAATAAAAATTGACCGATTAATTAATAAATTGATAAGTGTTTAATAACAAGAATTATTAAATTACATCGAACTAAAAAGTTAAAAACTGAACTAAAAATTAAACGATTGAAGATTTTTACAATTGAACCAATAAAATCAGTTGAATTTTTTATTCATTAATTGTCGTAATGGAACTCTAAAAAGGAAGTTTTTTAGTGAGCTTTTGTTGAATTATCTTAACAAAATTCACTCTCTAAATTAAGTTAAAATAGTTATACAATCTAAAATTAATCTCTTTTTAAAGTTTATAATACAATATTCTTTAAAATAAATTAAATTATAAGAGGAGTTTGTCTCTTTTACTCATATATACCTTCAAGTATTTATTTGTAAAATTTTATTGTCTTTAATAAATTTTTGGTGAATTATTTTAATAAATTCATTATTTAAATTAAGTTCAATTATTCATATATTAAATTTTCTATTAAAAAATTAACCTATCCATTGTAGCATAATATATACAACAAAAGAACAGCTTTACCGACTATTTCGAGACTAATTTTAAATTTGATATAATAAAAATATATTTAAAACTATGAAAAAAATTTCACCCTTATATAATTATATACTCAGGTTGTCTTATCTTTTCTTTTAGATGGTCACCTGTTTTCTTTTAAAATAAATAAAAATATATATAAATATAAAATTATGTACTATCAAACTTTTCCAGATTTTGTTTTATTACAAAACTTCGAACTAAATGTAACGGCGATGGTATGAATACAGATCGAAACAGGAAAATAAAAAAAAGGAAAAAAAGACAATTTCTTGGGTTTGGCAATTGAAGACCCTTGAAATGGACGGAACATGCGGTTGAGTAAGACATGTTTGAATCAATTCCAAGTTTCTAACTATGGAAACGTGCATCTTAAATATGCTTTATAAAAATAATACTAACATTTAATTCTATCCTCGATCGACTTCAAATTAGCAAGTTGGCCGACAACCGAACAAGGATGAACGTAACGACTAAAATTTCCACTTACGACATCGTATTAATTTATTTATAGCCCCTATATATTATAAGGCTGTTGCATCGTGGGTAACATTTTCTTTGTTGGAAGTCTTTTTCTATAACCGAAAGGTGTAAATTAAGCCAACTGTAAACTTTTATATATATATATATACAGAGAAAACAATTAAGTCGTCGTCCTGAAACAATAAATGAAACCAAGTAATCAATCAATCACTAGCCTGATCTCCCCTAGTAAGTAAGAAACTGTACGAGTGGCATATGTTACGTAATACGTATAGTAAGTCCTTTTAATGTCCTTTTTTTTGTACAAATTTTTTTTAATATTATAATATTTTATTGTATCTAATGAATCTTAACCGTTTATTTATGTAGATCTTATATAGGTCTCGCGTAAATCTCACAAAATAAAATTTTAAGATTTCATGAGACAGAATAAAACAGGATAATATTAAACAGAATAACTTGGTTCCTTTTTTTGTTTGTTTGGATCATTAATAAACAGAACTATAAGGATAAGACAGAGGCATGAAATCTGTAAATTTACTTGAGAAGGTGGCGAGAATACAATAGTGAGCGATACCCTGGTAGGTGGAAATGCATATCGGTTTGATAGATGTACGTGGTGGTCCTGTTTCATCTTCCACTTTATGAAATTTTGACAGAACCTCCAGGCGCCATATTGTTTTCTTGTATTGGTGGATAATGACAAGGAGGAGGCTTGATAATAGAGTCTGGATAGGAGATTGTCATTGACAGGTTGCATTTTCAACATTTTTCCTGATAAATAAGTGTAAATAGTACTCACTAAAGGCATTAATCTGCCTTAACATGTTATGCATGTACTCCCCCATCTGAAATTATTGTGTGTAAGGCGTGGAAAAGAGCTATTCACTTTTGAAGATTTCTAATTAATAATCGTGTTCAAACGTATCGGGACATTTGTTAGTGGGGTCCTAAAATATACGGTGCTAGTGCTACAAACTGAGACGCAACCAAAAGAGAAATGTTCTTGGTGCTTTTCCAATGGCATGCTCAACGGGGGAAAAAAAAAAAGCATGGGTCGGTGACTATCTAAGCATAAGGAAGAGTGTATGCCTCCTGTGAGTTCAGAATAGAATTTGATTGCCTGGAGTTTAAATGCTTGAAAATGCTTGAAAGAGTTCGTTGTGTTAACTATATGATTGAAATTATATAAATACTGAAGTACATGATAATGAAGTTGAATAATAATTACGTTTTAGATTAAAGAATTACAAATTTAAAAGTGATTGATTAAGAAATGAATAAATAAATTTTCCATAATCTTATAAAAATTTTTATATCGTCATCATCACCACATCTAATTCGAAATTTCGCAATAAAACAGGATCTAAATAGGTCTAATAGTACCATCTTACTCCTATATAATAGAAATACTGTTTTTGATAAACTCGTATGCAGATGTGACAATAAAAAAGTGATGCAGGTTAAAGAGTAAATAAGTAAAGCTATCACGCTAAATTATTATGTAAATAAAATTACAATAAATATGTAAATAAGAAATCAATAGGTGTGATATTGAATTATTTATGGGTGGGTACTATTATAGAAAGCCCATATGTAAAATCTATAGTAATTAATGTAAGCTTACACCCTAACCTAAAAAAGTTATTCCTATTACAAAGCTTAATTGAAACAATTTATATTTTTAATATCAAATGATTAAAAAATTCAATTGGTTCGACCCAATTGAATTATAAAAATCTTGAATCATTTAACTATAATTAATTTTTATTTAACAATTTTTAAATTCAACTTCAAATTCTTCGATAGTTAAGGATAATTTCATTTAATCATGTTTTAAACTTTATTTAATTTTTAGCCAATTTTATGATGATCTAATAACGGTTAAACCTTTTAAATCATAATTTTTTTATTTTACTAGTGTAACTTCTGGCCAGATTTTTTAAACATTGCTAATCTCGCATACTAAAAGTAACATAATTTACTTTAAAATTTACTTAGGCCAATAATTTATTTTTATATTAGTAATAGTTAAATTAAAGTTGTTTAGTATCATGCTTTTACTTTTTATATAATTAATATTAATTAATATTCCTCCTCTTTATGTTACCCAAATTAAGAAGCAAAAAAAAAAAAAAGAGAGGAGATATTCTTAATTCTTATAAGTGAAATTTCAAAATTCATGAGTCTTTCTTTTCTATCAAGGAAAAATATGCAGCCTTCTTGCTATTTTGGCTTGCATTTTACCTAATGGCATATAGGCTTCTGTTTTTCCCTACGACTTCAAAGGCTATTAAACGAATTGAACCTTAACAGTAAAAACGTGCAAAGCCGCTTATGAAGCCTAGGAGAAAGTAGCACTTGGGGAAATGGAAGGGATTATGATTTATGATGGTGACCGAACCCTTTATTACAGACTTACATCACTACTATATATATTTTTAGCTGAATTTAGAACAGAAAATTGCGTCTCATACCATATTCGTATTGCATAGATTCCTAGTCCACATGCCACTGGCGTTCAGGAATTAAACCTATAGGCCCTACTTGCCTGAACCATACTCAGGAGTGGTAGGATTTGGGAAAACTATAATTGGTAGTTTAAAATTGACTCTCATTCGTAGTGCACTAATTCTGGGGAACATGAAAAGAGAATTCAATGTCAGCATATGTTTACGCAGTGTTCTGCATATCTGTTCCCTACTAACTAAGCTGTTACCTCCATGTTTGTCATTCCAAGTCAATGGAAAGTAAAAAAAATGCCTATTTAATTAGTGATTTCTTTAATTTGTTCCTTAATTAGGCTTAAACTATTCTTGTGTTGAATTTACGTACCCTTTATTAGTTTTTGGAAGATTAAGCCCTTACCATTATCATTCTTTTCTGTTTTGATCCAAATTAAATCTTTAGTTTCAACCCTATTCTTTGATTATTGAATTGATCAGCTTTTTTCTTTTTTTTTTTCAAGTGTTATTTGTAATTTTTGACTTTAGAATTGTGCCACTTCTTCTTGTGAATGTAAAAAGTAATCAATTAATCTACATTCTTGTATTGTAATATATATTTAGTTTTGTTTATAATGAATATTACTAATATTAGTATTATCAATGTTTAAAAAATCAAACCGGAAATTAAGCTGATAAAACAAGAAATTTAAGTTTTAAAAAGATTTTATCGATATTAATTAGACTATCATAAAATTAGCTAATGATTTAATAAAATTAAGGAATTTGAAATATGATTGAGAGAAACCATCCATACCTATTAAAATATTTAAAGTTTATTTGAAAAATAATGTTAAATTAATTTATTTTAATTTATTAATTAATAAAATTAATCGATTAATTAATCAATTTTTAAGAACAAGGGTTATTAAAATAAATTGAAATTGAAAGTTAAAAATTAAATTAAAAAAATAGATGAC
>JANITW010000004.1:8474538-8495820 GCA_027564335.1 Erythroxylum williamsii | reverse complement strand
TTTAAACTGGTTGAGTTTTTTAATTAATATTATATATATATAATATATAATATATACTATAGCTAGGTATATTGGTGGGGGATCTTATATGGGATTTCCTTGAATCTAAACAAATGTCAACAAACTCTCTCCTAATAAAGCTACCGGCAGTGCGGAGGATGATGCACGAGAAGACATCCATTCCTGGGATGTTTGGTCGCATATATCTCCCATTTGTTGTTTTTAGCTACGGATTCATGCGGGATGATGACTTACAGTTAAAAATAGATTGTAAATGTGATCGAAAGAGAATGTACAGTTGGGTTGGGTTAAAAGGATAAGGAAATAAAGAATCAGTGTGCGAAGGCGAAGGGGGCATCTTCTCGTCAGGAGAGATCACAAGAAATTGTTAGAATGCCAAAACTGCAAAAGCAAGCTCAAACCAAAGTACTGTTTCTTTACCTTCACCTGTTCTGCATCACTTTAAACTTTGCCTCCCATGTGAAAGTGTGTACATGGTACAGCAGCTTAACAACTCAGATTAATAAATATGGTAATTATGGTTATACACAAACAGGCGGTAACAGTTATCGAGAATTTCCGAGGAAATATCACGAGTTAACATCAATGCACAGAGGATGGGTGTGTGTATGTGTGTGTATATGTGTTTGTGGGGGTGTGACTGCTACCCTTTTAGACCGGAAGCTAAAGCTTATCAAAAACCCTACTAGGGTTACTGGGGACCTCTCTCTCCTCTCTTTCATCATTTATTCAGATGAAAGGTCCTCATGCTGTCTCTTTTATAGTCGGTTCATTTAAGCTAAACTATGCTTCTCGTGTTTTTGTACTGCTGCCTTGGTAATATTTTAAATTGATGTTTAGTGGAATAAGTGAAACTGTTACGTACAGTAGGGCTACTTAGAGCTACAAAAGAGAGTTAGGACCACACTCTACCATGGAGAACGCCCAACTCAACCACACTGTACAACCAACCCATCACATACATGATCCATTATACACCGACCTAGTTGGCGGTTAACCAATAAGGAACAACTGTATCTGATAATCAGTTCTTTGGATTACAGGTGTTCTAACCAGCGATTCTGAGCAATGGATGGGGGGTTTCTGGGTTTGGTAATTTAGGACATGGGAGCCCAGAACAACACCACATATGATCATGTTAAGAAGCATCAAGGAAGGGTCCCCATCAAGTAGTGGCATGGCATCCCTTTCACAAGGATGATAATGGTAACAACTGTCATGCCCCATAGTCTAGGACCAAAGGGAGCTTAGATTGCTAGACAAAATTCATACCAGGGCTACATGTGCCTAGTGTTTAAGATTTTTTTTTTCTTTTTCCTTTTTCAAGAGTATTTTAATGCAAAATGGAGGGACTATTCCAAGTGGACCCATATGTAAAGGGAAGGGGACACATGCAAAATCAACCAGATTGCTGAGAAGGAACTTGACTGGAAGGAGGCGAGGATACCCATATAATTCCTCTTGAATATAATATATATATATATATATATATACACATGAGCACATCAAAGTGGGGGCTATACTTGCACAACATTTGCAGCTTCACCATAAACAGAGGAGTATCAGAAGTAGCAGCAGCAACAACAGTATTACATACACATTACACTATAACGGTCCAAAGAGCCAAAGCCACCGCCACACGCCGTCTTCACCACCGCCACCGCCACCACAAGTCTCCCAAATTCTACTGTATAACCCCACACTAGTAGTCTAATTATACCCCACTGTCTGCCCACCTCTTTCCTGCTCTGAGAAACCGTTGAGCCTCTCTGGCTGTTACGTCGCTTTCCCTCTCTTCATTAGATGACACATAGCCCATAGCTAGCTAGCCCCCTCATTTATTCATGTTTTGTGGTACCATATTCATATACATCTCTGTCTTCATTAGCTTTTTACTATTTGGTATTTATTAATTATATACAAACACTACGCTACACGCACAAAGTATCATCTTTCTTCCACACTCTGCCAAGCTGTAGCCACTCATACTCATGCGTCTCCTACCTTGTATTCAATGTTTCTCTAGCGAACCTGGAACTCCAAAACGGGTCCTTCCTTATCCTTTGCCTGTACGTAAAAAAAGTATGGTTAAAAGTGGAGGCTTAACGGTGAAAACCATACTTGTCTTTTCACCTAAACAAGAAATCAAGATATTATTTTTAGAAAAACATCGATTGAATTTTACATCCTTCGGATCACCATCCATCCTCATATGTCGAATTACATAGAAATCAAAATAAAAACATTCTTCATCTTCCTTAACCTTGGGAGCTTCGCAACTAACAACTGTAACAGTATAACTGGGGAGGGAAGCTTGGTGAAATCAAACTGCCAAACTTTTACTAGGCTGTCCATCTTTGGTTGGCATCTGCTATTCATTCTTTTTATGATCTTAAAACTTTTTTGTGGCCTTCCCTTTTTTATGTCACCTTTTCTTTAATAATTGTTTTGCAATAAAGGGATTGTCATAATTCCTTGATATGCTTTTCCCGATTTCACCTAGTGCTTCCAAAAGCATCCTATACCTATGAACCTAATCGCTCCTCATTCCTAACTTCTAAGTTTTTGTCAATAATTGTCAGTAGTACCCGTCCGACTTCATCAAAATTCCATCCGAAAAAGGAAAAAAGAGTAACTAATTTCATCTACTCAAATTAAATTCAAATTATCTTTATTTGGTTCAATGAAATCACAAGGAGTCACTATAAGGGTATTCTTTTTTCGGATAATTTCAAAATTTAAGTTTGAAAATCAGGGATTAATTCAAAATTTATAATTAACCTAAGTGTACGTCTAACCAACCAAAAGTCATATAATGGGAGAACTTAAATACGATAGCAACTAAACTCAACATGGAAACAAAAAGTGAAAATGATAGACAAAACAAGATGGCCTGGCTAGCTAGATAGATAGCGTACCTCTGGATCTTGTGAAGTTTCTTTCATAGCTAACTTATTGTGGGAGATCTAATGACAAGTATAATGCCAGATGATGGTGGTCCATGTTAAACCGAGTGTGGAACTGGAACACCCCCCCTTTCCCCTTCTTTTAGCAATAAAAGTATTAGGCTACACACCATAATATAAATTTGTATGGCCAAGGACTATGAAACTTCGTCCTCAACTAACAACCTAACTAGCTATGCATTTAGAACTTTGGTGCAATAGACCTAAATAATGATAACTAGTTTTGTATTCAAAACACTATTTATGTTTACTTTCATAAGAGATATTATTAACCCTTGAGAACGAGTCTTAGAACAATTGGTAAGGTCACGAAAACAACCTCTTTGTAAAATACTTAAAAGATGTGTATAATTAATGACCTTCTCTTAATTGCTATAAAGCTGAAAATCGAGATTTGCCCTTTATATTATTAACCCTAGATCAACTCCTCTACTCCTTTTCTTTCCCCTCAAATTTTCAGTGTCACCCAACTCTTTTTTAATCTATTCTAGCCATCTATTTATGTGCCAGCAATCCTGGCTCAACTCTATCTCAGTACATCCTAGCTATCAATTTATATGGTCACATAAATGAATGGTTATGATAGACTGGGACAGAGTTGAGTCAGGATTGCTGGCACAAAGGATCACATCCCCTTTTCTTTACCTATCAACATTATTCTCCTTGGAGCATAGTAGCTCATTCATGCTAGATTTTCTTAATCAGTGCAACAAGGAATTTTTACCATGTTATGGCACGCTTTTTTTTTTTTTTTTGGTGAGAGTTGGGGGTGGAAAGTGGGGTAATGCTAGGTAGGTAATGAAAGTGAAACTAGTGTGTGGGGAGGAAGTGAATGGAAGACCCTTGCCACCTGATAATTGAACTTTTACCGGTTATGAGTGATCAAAGCATGATCCACACATGCACTTTGATAACACACATACAAAGAAGTGGGGATCGCAAGGGTGTGGACCTGATGCACTGGGGTAGGAATGGAAAATTATTAGCAATATAATTAATAAAAATAAAAGACCCGTTTAAAATATATTTTAAGTATTTTAAAGTAATTACTTTATAATTTTTTTCATTAAATTTAAAAAATTATTAAGATAAGATTACAACAATCATATAAATTTAATATATAAACAGATAATTACATGGTAATATTTATTAGCATAATAGACAAATAATAAATCTTTTTTTTGGAGATCTACCTTCATGAATGCTATTTTGATAATTTTAGTCTTGTTGTAATTCTTTTAAATTAGTTTAAACTTTTGATTTTATAAGTTGTAAAAAGATTTATCATGAAATTATGTTAAATTATTCAATAAAAATATTATTACAATAAAAAACAGAACAGTTATACAGACTTTATTTGATAAGCAACAGTTAATTTCGTAATGATAAATATTAACTTAATAAATACGTAATAAAAGATCTCTTTTTTTAATAAAAATAGCTTTAAAAATAAATGTATAAATTGAGTAAAATTACATAAAAATTGGTATTTTTACTTCTAATAATATTATAAGTGAGAGGAAACCGGAAAAAAAATCATATAGTCAAAATACTCAGGACGTTTCAAATGATCAACTTTACCGATTGCTCTAAAACTTGTAGTTGGGAAGAAAAAAGAAGAGTCATATAAATACAAGTTTGTACTGTTCAAATTGAAGTAGAAGTAGAGAAGTACCAATGTCAAGTCCTGCTTTAACTACAAGGACCTCCAAGTTCCTTATCAATTCCACTGGTCCTGAAAAGGAAACTGGAAATGATACCCAATGTGGCGATATCATCACCTTCCCTGTACTACCCTAAACAGCCTGCAAATGGACCCTCATCTCGTACTGTATACATGTATATTATTATTGATGCAACGCCACCGGATTATATATAAAACAGAAAAAGGCCATCACTTGGCTCTTTCCTCTTGACATGATTAAAGAGAAAGTCGTCCTTGTCCATAAGAGTAAAACATCTTGCGGTGAAGCTTGAAGAAGAATACATTATACTTCTTTTAACTGTTCCTCCAACCCAACAGTAAATACTCTAGGATAAGGTGGAGGCGGTGCTACCAAGGACTGTGGCTTAGGACTCTTTGCACTTTTGAGCTCGAGCTTTACTGAATTGGAAAGGTCCTTGTGTCCTCAACTCTGCGGCCCAAACATACCATGCAGGCCAGAAGAGTAAAGACCAGACCAGCTCATTTTGCCCAACCCAATAGATTAAACGTGGAATGCCTTTTACCTATGTTGAATAAGAAAAAACCACAAATAAATACTTCAAATTCCTGTTTTAAAAAGCCTATTGTCTTATTTTGTTTTCCATTTGATTCATATCTGTGCACGGGACCGATCTCATTGAGTGATTGAGAAAATCAATTTTGGATAAATATTAATAGAGACAATAAATAAAGAAATTTGATTTTTTAAAATAAAAAGAAAAAAGTTACAAAAATTATTTTAACCGAAAGTTAAACCGGAAGACAAGAGATTTAAGGTTTTTAAAGTTTATCTAATGTTAGACCATCATAAAATGGATTAAAGATTGAATAAAATCAAAGAATATGAGATGTGATTAAAAGAAATTGTCTTTATCTATTGAAAAATTTGAACTTTAATTAAAAGCAAAGATTGTTAAATAAAAATTAATTGATTTATTTTTGTTCATAATTATTTATTAATTTTAAAAAAATCAAACAATTAATTAATAAACTAATTATTTTTTAACAACAAAAGTTATTAAAACAAATCAAACTCAAAAATTAAAAATTAAATTAAAAATTTGTACGATTGAATTGGCAGAAGAATCGGTTAAATTTTTAAATACTTGTGTGTGAGTTATAGTAGTTTAATATCATTTATGGATGTGCTTAGATAATAAGAAAAAAGTTATAAGCCACTGAAAATTTAATACTAAATTTTAGTTCATTTTCTTTAGGTTATATTACACTAATTAGAACTTATAATCGGTAAACTTCTTCTACCATATGGAGTGAGCCTTAAGCATAAAATCTTGCGTGCAACTTTTTGGAATCCCTATGTTAATCTCCACTTTCTTTCTTTTTTTTTTGTTTACACAATCGGTATCCGAATTTATTGGGCCAACTATTTCGGGTCGGAGCTTAGTCACAATTAGGACTCCTCACTCTTCTTTGCGGGTGTATTTAATGGGGATCGAATCTAAAAGTTCTTCTCACATGCTTAGCCTGCATAGCCAACTGAGCCACAACGTATTAGTATCTTCTCTCTACCCATTTGGGGATTGGCATGAAGACAACGTATTGTAATCCCTATGTTAGTCTCTATTCTCTCTCTTTTTTTATTTACACTATCGATATCCGAATCCACTAAGCCGACTATTTCTGATCGAAGTTTAGTCAAAATTAAGATTTCTCACCTTTTCTTACGGGTATATTTAATGGGGATCGAATCTAAGAGTTCTTCTTATATGCTTAGCCTGCACAACCAACTAAGCTGCAACGTGTTACTATCTAATCTTTACCCATTTGGGGATTGGCATGAAGACTACGTAGTTTCTTGACTAGCATCAATTTTGTCTTATTTTATTTTTTATATGGGTCCATTATTGACATTTGTGAAAAGATCTTATTTTACTTTAATCAAAGCCTGTAAAATATTAAGAAGGAGCCGGGTAGTCGCTAAGTCAAGGAATAAAAACCAAAGTTGGGGCGATAAGACTCCACTCTTGAAGAAGAATTGAATACAATGTGACGAATGAACATGATGATATGACTTGCTCTTCTTGTGGCCAAGCGACTATGATTTGCTTTGGACCAACTCCGCCCCAAAAAGGCCCACAATTGTTTCATTTTTTTGACTTTTGTAACTGAAAAATCTCAACCGACTTTTTCAAAAGGCGTTTTTTCTGATGGAGCCAATCGAAGAAAGATGTGAGAATTTTCTTACCCTCTCCTCATATTCTTCGTGGAAGACATCGATACATTTTTTTCCTTGCATTTCGTCGTCTTAAGAGAAGGAAAGTCATCAACTTTTCCTTGAAGTTTCCACATAGTCCAACCTATGTTTTATTTACTTAACCACCTTGATTTACGTGGATTTGAAATAATTCAGATATACCAATGTGAATGATGGGTCACATCAAAAGGGGCAAAATTTTCTGTTTAATATTACTCTGTCTTATTTTGTTTCATAAAATTTCAGCCATTTATTTTGTGAGACTCATGCAGGACTTATACAGAACTCACATAAATAAATAACTTAGATTTATTAGATATAATAAACTATTATAATATTATAAAAAAAAATCTAGACCCAATGGAGAAGATTTGCGTCTTATGTGATAAAAATCTATTCAGGCGGGCCTTTTAGGATACGAAGGAATTATTCGGAAATTCTCCCTTTTTACCTTCGAATAAATCGGACGGCCTTGGATGTCCCATCACGTTGACCTCACCTTTTGACTTGCCTGTCTCGTCCTATTCGTGGCCGAAATTGAAATTCCAATGTGTGCGCCTCCGTCCAGCCTGTTGCAACTTGGCACGCTTCCCCACCGTACTTTTTACCCACAAAATATTCTTCTCCGTGGTCTCGCGCGCGGTGACCACCACCGCACCATGCGTCCACTTCCCCGAATCCGATCAAATGGATTGGCTCATGTAATAGACCTATGAAATAAAAAGAATAAAAATAAAAATAATAAAAAATAAATAAAAATAATTATGATAATTAATTAAAAGAAAAATGATTAATATTATTTTATTAAAAATATTGACAAATAAAATTTATATATTTTAATTAATTATATTTAAATAAACTATAAAAATATTGTTATTTACTGAAATCAAAGCTATTCTATCCACATATACTACTATAGGTTATTACTTAAAGTTAGAATATGAAAAAATTATTCAATCAATCATAATAAATAACTAATTATTATCATTCATTTATTTTTTATTGATTTATTAGCATTATCAATTAATCAGTTTTTGTAGATATTTTTATTATTTATTGTATTAATAAATTTATATTTTAATAAAAATAAAAATAAAAATATTTTAAATAATTTAACTAACTGTTAGTTGTGTAGATCTAACTGATGATTGAGACATCCTTTATTTTGTTCATTGCCAAAGAAGCTGATAAACGATGCAGAGGACAAGTCGGGCTCTATTGTTCTCTGTGAGGGTACGGACTGCTGTATCATTTCTTACACGCCAAGTCGAGCTCATTCGAAATGACAACTGACATTTAATACATGCAAGTGTTGTGTCGTGTCGTACCCAAAAACAGAAAGTAAAATTGAATATATATTAGATATGTCAATTTTTTTTTAAAAATTGAATATATATTAGATATGTCTTAATTTTGGTTTTCTTATAATATAATAATAAGACAGTAGCTTGGTTTTCCATTTGTTGTTTCCTTATAAAATCGGTTCTTTCTCTTGACATATTAAATGTGCAAGCCTGCGAGAGAACATAACTGTGGAGGCAACAGTTGCGGAGGTTGGAGTGAGAAAAGGTTGAAACGGAGAGGGATAGAGAGTCTTCAAGAGCAGAGAAGAGACGAGAAGAGCACTCACTGTTGCTTTTGGTAGAAGGAGAGAAGTTAAGAGAGAAAGCAGAGTAGGGGTTGATAGACCGTGGAATCTAAAAGAATCACACACTCAGTGTTCTGGGCTTTGGTGGGTTTGTTTTGTTCACCTCTAAGCTTTACCCTGCCACCCTTAACTATTGCGTGCTTCGTACGGTCTATCTACCCTAATCTGCAGAACCCAATCGGCCCTTTTTACGACTCAAGTTCACAGTATAACACGCCCCGTCATCGTCTCAATCCAGTTTTCGGTTTGTTTGTAACTCTTTCTCTAGTGTTCTCAATTGTCTTTTCCCTTTGCCGTTTTCCTTTCTGATTTAATTAACGCCGGTCTGGTAATTTTTCTGGGGTCAGTTTTTATGTGGTTTTGGCTTGTTTAATTATACAAAGTTGGTATCTTTATTGGAGTTCTGAGTGTTGTTTGGGTGTTTGTATTCAGTATAAGACATAATGGAGGGTGGGAATGGGGATTCTGGATCCTACTGGCTTGATGCTTGTGAGGACATTCCTTGTGACCTAATTGATGGTTTTGTGGACTTTGATACTCCAATAGTTAATGATTCAGTGGATAACAATGCTAATCAAGACAATCTCGTTCATGATTTCTTTGGAGGTATTGATCGCATACTTGATAGTATTAAGAATGGTAGTGGCCTGCCTCCATATGCTGACTGCACTAACCACAGTAACGGTGCTGCAACTATCTTGGGGAATGCGATTCAAGGTTGTGGTGTTGAGGAGGGTTACTTTGACAATGGAGGCTCTGCAGATTGCAAAACTGAAGTTGAGGGCTTTGTCTTACAATTTGAAAGGCGAAGAAAGCTGGAGAATTGCAATAATGTGGTGAATGCTTTGGATGGAAAAGGGGAGGAAAGATTGTCTGATAACCCTGTCAAAGAGAATGGGAGCAAGTGTGAACTTGAGAGGTCAAGGGAAGGAGATTTTTCTAGTGTAGAAAGGTTCAGTAAAAGGGCCAGGCATAGCGGTCAGGGATACGAGAGACTGTATTCGTGTAGAGGGCACTATGATCCCAGCGATAGGGAGAGAGGCTCTGGCAGGAAGAGGACTCGTGATTGGGATGAGATGGATAGGAGGGATAGGGATCATAGTCGGAGAAGAGATCGCTATGGTTGTAATAAAAGGAGAGATGGTAGAGACAGGGACTGGAGAGATAAGGACCCCAGAGGTTACTGGGAGAGGGATCATTCAGGGTCGAATGGAATGGTTTTCCGTTTAGGAAGTTGGGAAGCGGAACATAAAAAAGAAGGAAAGGAATCAAATGATAAGAACCATGAGCACAATGGGAAGCCTGAGAATAAATCTGAGGAAGCTAAGGAAAAGGTTCCTGAGGAGCAAGCGCGTCAGTATCAATTGGATGTTCTTGAACAGGCGAAGAAAAAAAATACTATAGCTTTTCTTGAAACTGGAGCAGGGAAGACGCTCATTGCTGTACTTCTCATCAGAAGTGTTTGCAATGACTTACAAAAGCAGAACAAGAAAATGCTTGCTGTATTTTTGGTTCCTAAAGTTCCACTTGTTTATCAGGTACCTTGTTGTCTTCCAGTTTTCCTTTAGAGACAATTTTTAACAATGTCAATTAGTTTATTAATGAAAAATTATGTGGGGATTGTTCTGCTTCTCTTGTCAAATGACAGCAAGCTGAGGTTATTCGTGACCGTACTGGTTATGAAGTGGGCCACTATTGTGGCGAAATGGGCCAAGATTTCTGGGATGTTCGAAAGTGGCAACGGGAGTTTGAAAGCAAACAGGTATATTTTAGGTGCTTCTCATTTTGTCATCATTCATATCTTTTTATTTATGCAGATCTTCAGTAGATATCATCAAACATATTGCAACAAGTTTTGGCAATTATTTTTTAATTACCAAATGATTGCTCAATTGATATAGTCTTATTTATCTTTGTTGGTAACATGATTTGTTCCTTTTCAATACATGCATTGCAGGTGTTAGTGATGACAGCCCAAATTTTGTTGAACATTCTGAGGCACAGCATAATCAAAATGGAAACTATTAATCTCCTTATTTTGGATGAGTGTCATCATGCTGTGAAGAAGCATCCTTATTCTTTAGTGATGTCTGAGTTTTATCATACCACTCCAAAGGAGAAGAGGCCATCTGTATTTGGAATGACTGCTTCACCAGTTAACTTAAAGGGTATTAATTTGATAATGATTAATGATTTCTCTTCCAGATTTTATGTTTCTTTTTGGGCTACTTTTGCATATCATGAGCATCTCTTTGATCAGAAATTCAGCAGACTAGCAAGAATTTTGTCTTGAATTGATGTTATGTTAAAGTACAATTTACTACTCATTTTTTGTGCTTTTTAGGTGTTTCAAGTCAGGTTGATTGCGCAATAAAGATTCGTAATCTTGAAAGTAAATTAGATTCCATAGTTTGTACAATAAAAGATCGCAAGGAACTTGAAAAGCATGTGCCAATGCCCTCAGAAGTTGTAGTGGAATATGATAAAGCAGCTAGCTTATGGTCCCTTCATGAACAAATAAAGCAAATGGAAGTGGCTGTTGAAGAAGCTGCACAATCAAGCTCCAGAAGAAGCAAATGGCAATTTATGGGAGCTAGAGATGCTGGAGCCAAGGAAGAGCTGCGTCAAGTTTATGGCGTCTCTGAAAGAACAGAAAGTGATGGGGCTGTTAACTTGATTCAAAAGTTGAGAGCTATCAACTACGCACTTGGTGAGCTGGGTCAGTGGTGTGCTTACAAGGTACCAGAATTTGCTAGATGCTCTTTTATTTTATTTGTTTGGAGTGGCAAGGTAAACATGACTTGTTCCTCTTTTAAGGTTGCCCAATCCTTTTTGACGGCTTTACAAAATGACGAGAGGGCAAATTATCAGCTTGATGTCAAGTTTCAAGAGTCCTACTTGGAAAAGGTTGTGTCATTGTTACAATGTCAACTGAACGAGGGTGCTGTTACAGATAAGGATACAAAAGTTCAAGAGAATGCGAATGTCATTGCTCAAAATGGCACTGATCCTGATGAGATTGAGGAGGGAGAGCTCCCTGATAGTCATGGTGGGTCTTGTCATTTGTCCTTGTTCACATAATATCTTGTCTATTTGATGAAAAAAAAAGGGTTTTGTTTTGTTTTTTTAGAACTAAACTGTTTAAGCATTGTATTATTGACATGCAGCTATCTTTTGCTTAGTTTTATATATCAGTCAATAAGCTTTTCTCCAGTTAGGTTACCTTGTATATTTTATACTCATGTTCTCTATGGTTTAGTTGTCTCGGGCGGAGAACATGTGGATGTGGTTATCGGAGCTGCTGTAGCCGATGGAAAAGTCACCCCAAAGGTGCAATCGTTAATTAAAGTACTTCTGAAGTATCAGCACACAGAGGATTTTCGTGCAATTATCTTTGTTGAGCGAGTGGTGGCTGCTTTGGTTCTTCCTAAGGTTATCTGCTTGCACAGATATGATTTTTATTTGGCCTTTAAGACCTGGTACCCTCTTATTTTCTTATATCACCTTGTTATGTTTACTTGTTGCTGAACTTGCAGGTATTTTCAGAGCTTCCATCTCTGAGTTTCATCAGGTGCGCAAGTTTGATTGGGCACAACAATAGTCAGGAAATGAGGACATGTCAAATGCAAGATACAATTGCCAAATTTCGAGATGGTCGCGTATGTCCAGAAGCCAATGTGATGCATTGTTATTTTAAATATGATGCATTTGGTAAGGGAGACGTAAATTTTTGTGCCGATTGTGCAGGTGACTTTGTTAGTTGCGACAAGTGTTGCTGAGGAAGGCCTTGATATAAGGCAATGCAATGTTGTTATTCGCTTTGATCTTGCAAAAACTGTTCTTGCATACATTCAGTCCAGGGGTCGAGCAAGAAAGCCTGGTTCAGATTACATATTGATGGTTGAGAGGTAGTATTGTCGGGTCTGACTCAGTGTTAAAGCCATCTCATGACTAGTAACAGATGTGGGCAAACTAAAATTTTTTACATCTCAGGGGAAATTTGTCTCATGCCACATTCTTAAGGAATGCTAGGAATAGTGAGGAGACCTTGCGGAAAGAAGCAATTGAGAGAACTGACATTAGTCATCTGAAGGACGCTTCAAAATTGATTTCCATGGACATGATTCCAGGAACTGTGTACCAGGTGGAGTCTACTGGAGCTGTTGTGAGCTTAAACTCTGCCGTTGGACTTATCCATTTCTATTGTTCTCAGTTACCCAGTGACAGGTGTGCTTAGAGAAATGAAATTTAAGATGGACACTAAAGCTAGTATCATAATAGTTTTGACAATAATTAAATTATTGCTCAATTATCCATGTTATTTTAGGTATTCAATACTTCGTCCAGAATTCATTATGGAGAGGCATGAGAAGCCTGGAGGTCCCACCGAGTATTCGTGCAAGCTTCAACTTCCATGTAATGCACCGTTTGAGAAACTTGAGGGTCCAATATGTAGTTCAATGCGCCTTGCGCAGCAGGTACAGTATTTATGCAGTGTAGTTCTAACTTCAATTTTCCTTTTTCACACTCTTGACTATCTTCTGCTTGGTTTTCAGGCTGTTTGTCTGGCTGCTTGCAAGAAGCTACATGAGATGGGAGCATTTACTGACATGCTTTTGCCAGACAAGGGAAGTGGGGAAGAAAAAGAAAAAGTTGACCAGAATGATGAAGGTGAACCACTTCCGGGGACTGCTAGGCATAGAGAGTTCTATCCTGAAGGTGTAGCCGATGTACTTCAGGTTAGTTATTCCTGTGTATTGTATGGTTAATGATTGGTGATAAGATAGATTTCTGGATTGATTCTCTTCTTTGTCTAGCATGCACATGTTTAAATTTTCTTTGGCCTTTCAGGGAGAATGGATCTTATCTGGAAGAGATGATTACACCCCCAAAACATTTCATCTTTACATGTATGCTGTAAAATGTGTTGACATAGGCTCTTCAAAAGATCCATTTCTAACTCAAGTTTCAGAGTTTGCATTGCTTTTTGGCAATGAGCTGGATGCAGAGGTGTGCTAGCTATGCCCAATCCTAGCATACTTGGGATATTTAAAGCACTCATCTCTGACCCATTAATTCTTATAGGTCTTATCGATGTCGATGGATCTGTTTATCGCTCGAACCATGATAACTAAGGCATCCCTTGTCTTCAAGGGCCCAGTAGATATTACTGATAGTCAGGTACGTTGTCAATTTAACCTTTAGACTGCTGATTAAACTATGTAACTATTACTTTTCGACATTCTGGCATCCGATGAATTTAGCTCTGGTTTTGTTCAGCTGGCATCCCTTAAAAGCTTTCATGTAAGATTGATGAGCATTGTACTGGATGTGGATGTTGAACCGTCCACCACTCCGTGGGATCCTGCAAAGGCATATTTGTTCGTACCTATGGTTGGCGATAAGTCTGTAGATCCTTTTAAAGAGATTGACTGGGATCTGGTTGGAAAAATTATTGGAACAGATGCATGGAACAATCCCCTTCAGAGAGCTCGACCAGATGTTTACCTTGGTACTAATGAAAGGACACTTGGTGGAGACAGAAGGGAGTATGGATTTGGGAAATTGCGTCATGGTATGGCTTTTGGACAGAAATCCCATCCAACCTATGGGATCAGAGGAGCTGTAGCACAGTTTGATGTTGTGAGAGCTTCTGGGTTAGTTCCTAGTCGGAATGTATCTAAAACACAGAATATGGATTTGACAAAAGGAAAACTAGTAATGGCTGATAGTTATGTTGATGCTAAAGATTTGGTAGGGAGAATAGTGACAGCTGCTCACTCTGGGAAAAGGTTTTACGTGGACTCTATACGCAATGATATGACTTCAGAGAACTCATTCCCGAGGAAAGAGGGTTATCTTGGTCCTCTGGAGTACAGCTCGTATGCTGATTACTATAAACAAAAGTATGATCTACATTGATTTCTTCAGTCTTCATTTCTTGTTCCATTTTTCCCCCACCTTCAGGGGTGGATTTAATTCTGGAATTCCTGATTGATTTTTATGGTGTGATACGAGGCTTGGATGGCCTGAATGTACCTTTGTTGTGCTTGAAGAGAGAAAAGCTTATCTTAGTCTATGATGGGAAGTAATGTGGTTATACAATATCAATACTTGTTCCCAAGTTCCTCATAGATTGGAGAAGCTTTTGTTTCTTCTTGCATAACAAGCGTACATTTGGCTATCAAGTCTTCTATCTTTTATAGGTATGGAGTTGAGTTGATTTTTAAGCAACAACCTTTAATAAGAGGACGTGGTGTTTCATACTGCAAGAATCTCCTATCCCCTCGATTTGAGCACTCGGAAGGTATTAATTTCTTTCATCAGGAGCATAATATTTTATGTTTATTGAGGTCTTCACAATCTTTTATAATTTGCTAGAGCTAAGTGGACAAACTTTTTGTACTTGTAGCAAGTGAAACAGAATCTGAGGAGATTCTCGACAAGACATATTATGTTTTCCTTCCTCCTGAGCTTTGTTTAGTGCACCCACTCCCTGGATCACTTGTTCGAGGTGCTCAGAGATTACCCTCAATAATGAGGAGGGCTGAAAGCATGCTGCTTGCGGTTCAACTTAAGCATATAATAAGCTACCCCGTCCCTGCTTCAAAGGTATCATGTTTATTTGATTGGGACAGAAGAAAGAGAAAAGAAAGGCAGAATTCATTGTTTGGATAGAGATAGCTCATGAACAAAAACTAGTTGATGAATCTGTCAATTTTCTGCAGATCTTGGAAGCATTAACAGCTGCATCATGCCAGGAGACATTTTGCTATGAAAGAGCAGAGCTTCTGGGCGATGCTTACTTGAAATGGGTTGTTAGTCGGTTTCTGTTTCTTAAACATCCCCAGAAACATGAGGGTCAACTAACTAGGATGAGACAGCAAATGGTGAGTAACATGGTTCTATACCAATATGCGCTTGATAAAGGACTTCAATCATATATCCAAGCAGATCGCTTTGCTCCGTCTAGATGGGCTGCTCCTGGTGTTTTACCTGTCTTTGATGAAGATACAAAGGATGGGGATTCATCCTTATTTGACCAGGAGAAATCACTTTCTGATCATAAAGCAAGAACAGGTCATCCTGGGAATGTATATGAAGATGATGAAATAGAAGATGGTGAGCTTGAGAGCGACTCTAGTTCTTACAGGGTCCTCTCTAGCAAGACACTAGCAGATGTTGTTGAAGCATTGATTGGTGTTTATTACGTTGAAGGTGGGAAAAATGCTGCAAACCACCTCATGAAGTGGATAGGAATTCAGGTGGATTTTGATGATAGTGGGCTTGAGGATACAATAACGCCGGCTAATGTTTCAGAAGGTGTTCTTAGGAGTGTGGAATTTGACGCACTAGAAGGTGCCTTGAATATTAAGTTCAAAGACCGGGGCTTATTAGTAGAAGCCATTACTCATGCGTCACGACCTTCTTCTGGAGTGTCCTGCTATCAGCGGTTAGAGTTTGTTGGTGATGCAGTCCTAGATCATCTCATCACCAGGCACTTGTTTTTCACATACACAAATCTGCCACCTGGACGACTGACAGACATGCGAGCTGCTGCTGTAAACAATGAAAACTTTGCCCGTGTTGCAGTTAGACATAAGCTCCACATACACCTTCGACATGGGTCCACTGCCCTTGAAAAGCAGGTTTGACTTTCTTCCCTCAGGGAAATTCCCTGTTAGTGCAATGAGCTGACTGGTGTTTAGTGTTAATCTTGACATTGTTTGGTATTAATATTTCAGATTCGGGATTTTGTAAAGGAAGTTCAGGAGGAATTTTTAAAGCCAGGATTCAACTCTTTTGGTCTTGGAGATTGCAAAGCTCCAAAGGTTCTCGGTGACATTGTTGAATCGATAGCAGGTGCTATTTTTCTCGACAGTGGAAGAGACACTGCAGTTGTGTGGGAGGTTGGTTTCAGCTATTGACCCTGATTCAGTGCAACCCGTCTCATCTTTCTTCTGTCTTGCTGTTTACTGTGAGGATATTTCATATCAACGTATATTCTCACAACCTTTTTGTTTAGGTTTTTCAACCTCTTTTGCATCCAATGGTTACTCCGGAAACACTGCCGATGCATCCTGTAAGGGAGCTGCAGGAACGCTGCCAGCAACAGGCTGAAGGCTTGGAATACAAAGCCAGTCGAACAGGCAATCTGGCTACTGTTGAAGTTTTCATTGATGGTGTTCAGATAGGAATTGCTCAGAATCCACAGAAGAAGATGGCACAGAAACTTGCTGCAAGGAATGCTCTGGCCGTTTTGAAAGAGAAGGAAGCAGCTGAAGCTAAGGAGAAGGATGATGAGAATGGCAAGAAGAAGAAAAATGGTAACCAAACGTTTACTAGACAAACCTTAAATGATATCTGCTTGCGTAGAAACTGGCCAATGCCTTCTTATAGGTAAGAAATATCATTCATTAAGTTTTTCTTTTCCCCAGCAAAGTAATGATAAACAGTTTACTAATTGGTACTCCTCCGGATTTCAGGTGTGTGAATGAGGGTGGCCCTGCACATGCCAAAAGGTTTACATACGCAGTTCGGGTGAATTCAACTGACAAGGGATGGACTGATGAATGTGTTGGAGAGCCAATGCCAAGTGTTAAGAAGGCCAAGGACTCTGCTGCAGTTTTACTTTTGGAACTTTTGAACAAACTGTACTCGTGATATTCAATAACACATTGTTGAGACCAGATTTGAGCATAAGTATAGCAAGAAGAGGGGGGGGTAAAAAGTAAAAATAGCACTACAGGTAATGGTCAGGGTTAAAAAGGAGAAGGGGAGGGAGTTGAATAAGGTGAGAGTTAGTTAGGTTGAGAGAATATAAGTTGGTTAGCAGAATATGATTGGGATTCGGTTATGTAGTAAGATTTAGCAATTGTACGGAGGTTCAGCTAGCCCTCAAAGCCTAGCTGGGGAATAACATTGTTCGGTATTCCTTTCATTCCTTGTTCTTTCTTGTTCTGGTTTACTGCTTGTGTATGTGCTTGTGTTGTTGCTGGTGGTGTTTCTTAGTGTAAGTAGAGGTTATCGGAGTAAAATCATTATTAGGACAGGAGGTCTCTAACAATTTGGTATCAGAGAGAGGCGTTGATAGGGAATGGTATTTACGAGAATGGAAGCTAGAGTTGACAACGTAGAAAAAGAGATGTTGAGGATTGTAGAAGACATTGCGGGAGTTGAAGCAAAATTTGATAAGGTCGCTGGGGACATTGCTTCAATATTTGAGATTCTAAGGAGAGCAGAAGATAAGGGGAAGGCTAAGGAAGTAGTCGGAGAAGTAGAAGAAAATTCAGCGCAAATGTTTGAGAGGGGGACATCGGTGCAACCTGAACCGACAAGAGGAGAGAGAACCCATCGGAAATTGGAAATCCCTCTGTTTTACGGAGATGATCCATTTGGCTGGGTTTTTGCGAGTAGAACGATACTTTGAGATGAATGAAGTGTCACCAGACCGTTGGTTACAAGCAGCAGCGGTTTGTATGGAAGGAGACGCTTTAAGTTGGTTTCAGTGGAGACAAAATTGGTCGCCAGTTGTTGAGTGGCAGACGTTCAAAAGTACAGTGATCAGAAGGTTTGGCGGTACCAAGGTGGGTAACCCATTATCGGAGTTGTTGAAACTTCAGCAGACAGGATTGGTAGCTGACTACAATCAAAGGTTCGAAGTGGTTACGTCGATGTTGAAGGAAGTTTCTGTGGAGGTAGTGACGACGGCATACGTCAATGGCTTGAAGGAGGATATAAGAGCAGAAGTATTAATGACCCAACCAGAGTCGTTGGTCCAGCTAATGAAGTTAGCGCAGATGACAGAAGGCCGTAATTGGGCTTTGTGGGAACAGTCCTCCAGAACTAATAGATACTCAAAGTTTTCGGGAGGAATGGGACTGTCGGGTTATACGAATTTGGGGGTGAAGGCAGCTCCCACAGCTAGCCCTAATCCGACAACCACTCCTTGGAGCCTTAGTCGCAGATTCACCGATGAGGGAAAGGCGTCAACTCCGGCGGTTAGTTCCAATATCAGACCCGCACCAGTACGAGGCAGATCACAGGAACAGTGGGGGTCTAATTCTACGAACGAGGCTCGAAGGGCCTTTCGAAGGGAACCTTCTTTTCCCTTCAAGCGACTGTCAGCAGAAGAGCTACAATGAAAAAGGATGTAAGGGCTGTGCTACAGGTGTGACGGAAAGTATACGGCAGGGCATGTGTGTGGGGAGAAACAATTCCACATCCTCCTAGCCGATGAAGAGCAACCGGTAGAGTTACAGGAGGAAGAGGACGAATTGGTCAACCATGTAATGAGTTTCCAACCGTATGTGAATGAAGACGCTACTCAGTCTCTACCCCAGTTAGAGTTATTTGCTGCGTCACTTAAAGGTATAGTGGGTCCTCAAACTTTAAAGCTCAGAGGAACCATTGCTGAAACGGACGTCGTAATTTTGGTGGACAGTGGGGCATCTCATAACTTCATCCGAAGAGGACTGGTTGCAGACATGAAGATGGAAATCAGTCCCACGAAGTCTTTCAGAGTCAGATTGGGTAATGATTGTTGGGTGTAGAGTATGGGTATTTGCAAGGGGGTAAAGCTTCGGATACAAGGTATGATGGTGGAGCAAGATTTTTTTCCTTTTGAAATGCAGAGTGTAGATGTCATTCTGGGTGTGGCATGGTTGGAGACATTAGGGGACATACTGCTCAACTGGAAAAAACAGATCATGAAGTTTAACTATGGGGGACAGCAGATCAAACCATACGGGAAGACATCCTCGAAAACCATGGTGACTTCACTCAAATCGGCTATCAAATTATTACAGCAAGGGGCAGATGGCTTCCTTCTAGAATATGGAGATCAGCGAGAAATGAATGAAGAATTGGAGGGAGCAGAGAGGGAAGTACTGACGTTGGAAGAAATACAGGATTACTTCCAGGAAGATTCGACGGTTGGGACAGAAATTCAGAAGGTACTGCTGAA
Organism: Erythroxylum williamsii; assembly: GCA_027564335.1. Taxonomy (NCBI): domain Eukaryota; kingdom Viridiplantae; phylum Streptophyta; class Magnoliopsida; order Malpighiales; family Erythroxylaceae; genus Erythroxylum; species Erythroxylum williamsii. The sequence continues at coordinate 8,476,299 of JANITW010000004.1, read as the reverse complement.
GTACAGAAGTATATTTAATCCGGCTACTCAACTTCCACCAAATAGAGCCACTGATCACACTATCCAGTTGGAACCTGGTTCCAAACCACCAAATGTCAGACCATACAGGTATCCTTACTATCAGAAAAATGAGATTGAGAAATTAGTTCGAGACATGTTAGAATTTGGAATCATCAGGCCGAGCAACAGCCCCTATTCTAGTCCAGTGTTGTTAGTAAGAAAAAAAGATGGTGGATGGAGGTTGTGTGTAGATTATAGGGCTCTTAACAAGTTGACAATCCCTGACAAGTATCCCATTCCTTGTATCGATGAGATATTTGATGAATTGGGTGGATCCAAGATTTTTTCAAAAATTGATTTGAAGTCGGGATATCATCAAATCAGAGTAAAGGAGGAAGATATAGCCAAGACAGCATTCCGAACTCATGAGGGACACTATGAATTCATGGTAATGCCTTTCGGTCTTATGAATGCTCCGGCCACTTTTCAGTCTCTTATGCATGAGTTATTCAAACCTCATCTTAGAAAATTTATTCTAATTTTCTTCGATGATATACTGGTTTATAGTAAAAGTTTAGCAGATCATTTGAATCATCTTCATATAGTGCTGCAAATACTGAGTGATAGTCAATTAGTAGCCAACTTGAAGAAGTGCAATTTTGGGCAGAGCAGATTGGAGTATTTAGGACATTATATTTCTGCAGATGGAGTTTCGGTAGACCCAATTGCAGCTGTTGTTAATTGGCCTGTTCCAAAGGATGTCAAAGCTCTGAGGGGATTCCTAGGATTATCAGGCTACTACAGAAGATTTGTCAAAGGGTATGGAGGTATAGCAAAGCCACTCACAAGTCTGTTATGTAAGGATAAATTCCAGTGGACTGCTGCAGCTCAGGAAGCATTTGAAGCATTAAAACGCTTGCTGACTACTACACCAGTACTGACCCTGCCTGATTTCTCCAAACCCTTTGTAGTTGAGACATATGCATCAGGGGTAGGCATGGGAGCAGTGCTAATGTAAGAGGGACGACTAATAGCTTACTTGAGCCAAGGGTTGGCAGCTAGGAATCAATTAAAACCAGTATATGAAAGGGAACTGATGGCTATTGTGTGGGCTGTACAGAAATGGAGGCACTATTTGATGGGTAGACACTTCACCATTCGAACTGATCAAAAGAGTTTACATTTTTTGACGGATCAAAGGTTGTTAGGGGAGGAACAACAGAAGTGGGTTACTAAGTTGCTAGGGTTCAAGTTTGATATTGTTTACAAATCGGGGGCAGAAAATCGAGCTGCAGATGCTTTGTCTCGGAAACCTGAAATTGAGTGTGGAGCTTTGAGCATGGGCTTTCACGAAGAGCTGAATCAGTTAGAAGAGTTAGTTCAGCAGGATCCTCATTTAAGGGGCATTATACAAGACTTGTTGTTGCAGCCGGATAGCCATCCTCCATTCAAGATGATAGGGCCGAGGCTCTTTTATGATAGCAGATTGGTTTTACCAGCAGAAGGACCTCATATACAGAAACTGATTAGTGAGTTCCACTCAACTCCAATAGGAGGACATTCGGGTTACTTTCGAACCTATAAGAGACTAGCTAGTGTGGTCTATTGGAAAGGAATGAAATCCGCTGTAAAACAATTCATTTTATGCTGCGAGGTGTGCCAGAAGAATAAGTACTTAGCCCTCAAACCAGCTGGTCTTCTTCAGCCCTTACCAATTCCGAATCAGGTATGGGATGAAATCTCTATGGATTTTATAAGTGG
>JANITW010000004.1:8400811-8418008 GCA_027564335.1 Erythroxylum williamsii | reverse complement strand
ATAAATCCCATAATTTTCAAAATTGATATCATATTCCACAAACCCATACTATTATCTATGATTCTAAACCAATAATTTACAAAATCCCCAAAATCACAAATTTGGCATAATCCCTAACTCACATAAATCCAAAATTAAATCCAATTAATCATGACATCTTCAAAATTGAGCTCATAATCCATGAACCCATATCATTTCCCTTAATCCTAATGTCGCGGTATAACCCGCAAACACACGCTGGGTGGGAAATGCTAGCCCAGGTGTGGGGTCCAACATAAATTAAGATCCAATATCTAATATTCATCTTTATATCATTGCTTCTTCCGCCTGAACTAAGGAGAGCCTTAGATGTGATGCAAACTGGATCTTATTCTATCATTGATTAGATATTTCTGTATGAAAAATACTAATTGGAGTTTGAAGAAAGGGAAGGAGAAGGATATTAAATATCTCCTATTTAATCATATAGTTTCTCAAACTTTACAATCAAATCTAATTTAATTAAATATTTTTCTCTTTAACTTATTCTTTATATGAGACCCATTAGGTTCCTAAATATGTTGACAATGATTATAAATATAATTATAATTCATAATTAAAATTAGATAAACTAATCTCCTTTTAATTTATCTTTAATTCTTCAATTAGACAATTTATAACCACAGATCAAGATTAGCATTTAGTAACACATCATGACCACTCAAATATTTAAGAATGTCAAAGCGATTGTGACTAATCTTCACTCTTATGATTTTTCGTATAATTCAATCATTTCTTCATACATGGTTACGATTAGACATAAAAGCGTGAAATTAATGTCTACGATGTTTTGAGTTCAATCATATTAGTTTTACACTATTAGCTATTGATTCAATTAATGAAATTTGTAAACTATTTACGAAACATCATTCCACTTTAGATAAGTATTTCTCGAATCAATACTAATCGAGAACAACAAAACATTCTTTCTAATTACTTTAGGGTGATAAATCATATCTTGATCACTCAACTATCTCTATATTGTTCATGCTATATCCAATGACTACTAATTGAATTTTCAATTATTAGAATAGGTCATAAGTAGTATAAAAACATAGCAACCCATATATAAGATAACTTTGGAGAACTCAATTCAAACGATTACTTATGTAATCATCATAATGAGAATTTCCATAAATATACTAGTAATATTTCAAATAGATTTCTCATATAAGGTCAGTTCAGTGAACTTGTTCTCTAAAAAGCACCCACATATTTGTTTAAATATCTCTATACTTTAGTATATGAGATCAAATACTTCCTTTATAAGGAAAAACATAAAATATGGTAGTCTTTTTACATTTTATTTGACTAGAATCAATTTAGAGATAATACATAAGTGCAATATAAATCTCATAATTATTATCTCATCATAATTTCACTTACAATGTATAATAATCAAATGGACTTTATCATATACATCTAAACATGTCAAGATAAAGAATATCTTTAAATTATTTTATCACTAAACTATAACTAATCGATTAGCTGTAAGGCATAAACTAATAAAAATTTTGCTTAGGATTAATGAGAAGAAGCGCAAGAATCACATAAGAGATGGTAGGGATGGTTAAGTGTTGGGCCCCGAACCTTTCTTGGAAGTGAGGATTATTAAATGAGAAGTTGTTCATGATTATTCATGTATAAATAAAGTAGAATTCATGAATTTGAAATGAAATGAAAAATATGGTTTAGATATAAGATGGATTTTATGTGATATGTTGAAGTTAAAAAGCAGGAAATTTTAAGTGAAATATGTTCTTGGAGTATAATTTGGTGTTTTAGTCATAACTTGATCCCTAGTTATCCAAATGAGATGATTCTTAATTTGAATTAAACTAGAAAGATAAGGCTACAAATTGTATATTGAAATTGAGTTCTAATTCAGTCTCTAAGAATTCCAATTTTTAGATGGAAGTCATGTGCAGGAAAATGTTTTAGTATAAGAACAGTCTAAAATTGTTTTGGGTATAACTCTTGGACCATGGAACCAAATTGAATGATTTTGGATGTAATTAGAAAATTTATACAATGACGAAAAATTATCTAGAAGAAAGTTTTGACAAATTCCTTCAGTTAGATGGTGAAAAAAATGTCCTAAATTAAGCATACATTAAAATGAGTTTTAGGGGCAATTTTGGAAGTTTACTTAAAGGAGTTTGTTTTAAGGCTTGTGTGGAGGGACAAAATGGTCTTTGGACACTCATTTAATGATTTGGCACTATAAAAGGGTGGCTGTTGTGTAGGGAAAGAGGAAACCCACGAAATTAGGGGGAAAAGAACAAAGAGAGAAGAGAGAAATGAGAGATGTCATGGGGTGAAGGAGAAAAAGGAGAGATAAAGCTAGGGTTTGATTTTTCAAGGTCTTCAAGAGTAATTTTCAAGTGGTTCAAGAAGGGGAAAACGTGGAGGATGAAGAGAGCTACCTTTCAAGCCTAAAAATGTCAAAAATGAGGAAGATTAAAGTAAGTGTCGATTTTGAGCTTTGAGTTTTTAGTGAGATTTTGGTTTATTTGGCATAAGATTGGTTTGGGTTTGTGAATTCTAGGTTCAATTTTGGAGATTACATGTTTTAATTGGATCAATTTTGGATGTTTATAATTTAGTGTTTTTGTCTTGGAAAAGGAAAATTGAGGAGTGGCTTTGGAGATTTGATGATTGGGACAAGTTTCTAGCATGGATATGAGGTGAGTTTCGTGTTTATAGTTGAATAACGAGCCAATAAGGTTTTTCCAAATCAAGAAATAAAATGGTTTCAAGTATTTCGTAATTATGCATATACTGTTTTCAAATGATTTAAAGAAATTATTTTTATATGTGTATATACGCTTCACGAATTGAATTTGAATTGTGGTGAATATGCAAAAGAATTGCATTGTGATACATGATAATGTTATGCCATTGAATTGGGCCATGGCATTTGATTTGAATGGACAGAAGAAAAGAACATGAAAGCATTTCATTTTGATAAAATGATTTTAAGCATTGCTTATGTGCTTTGTTTGGGCGAGAGAGGAACCGTTTCGTAGTCATGTGCACGTCGACAAAAGCCTTCCCCCAGCTGCCCGCTTTTGGCCCACGAGATCCGAGAATGGACTCGTTTCGTTCAAGGTGTAAACTTCGGTTTTGCCATTTTGTTTCACGGAACCCTCGAGCCATTTGGTTGTGCATTTGCATTTGATGTGCATTGTATTTATGAATTGTGAAATTGATGCATACATTGTTGGCATTATTATACATTGGTTGAGAATTTGAAGAAATAAGAGTTTTTTTTTATTTTTAACGTGGATTGACTATGTTTATGAAAATGTACAATGAGAATAAACTTTTGAAAGGTTTTGCTTGTTATTTTTTTATAAGCATGTTACCCACGGGCTTTTAAAGCTCACCCCCACTCTCTTTCCCCCATTCAGGTGTTGAGCAAGAAACAGAGTGAAAGTCAAGACATTTCTTCGGATTGGCATGTTTTGTTGTGTGTTTTGAGTTAATTGATGTAAAACAAGGCTCTACATGTATTTTGAGAATTATTGAGCTTTGCATGTTTTGTATATTCGATATTGATATTGGTAATGTATTGTGGCATGAGTTGTCATTGGAGATTTTAAACTCTCAAAACTTGATGTAAATGAAGTATGGGATTGTGTATGATTTGAAATGTAAATTTGTTTATGGATGACCGTGATAAATGTTGAGCATAAATGGTTGGTATATATATATTTAAATATATATATACACATCAATGAGATATGAAAAGGACAATAGGAATTATGAATGATATTGGATAATGAGATGTAGCTGAATGTGACAAGTCAAATGAGCTAAGATTTAAGAATGAATGAAGAAAAGTTAGAATTCAAATGGTTATAAAATTGGGGTAGAGCTGGAATATGAACCAATTAAGGATGAGCCTAACTTGGAATTAACATGAGTTATTGTTATATATGGAAAAGAAAAATAGGAATGTTATGATGATAATCATGAGATGTTTTTGAATAAATTGAAGTTGACGAATTGATGAACCCCAATTGGTAACTGAATGGATAAGAATAATGGTGTATTAGCTAAGGAAGTGAAATTGGGACAAAGTTCAGGTTTTTCATAAGAGTAAGTTTTGTGTTTAGGATTCAAGGGAATTTCTGGAAAAATCTAGACAGAATTAGTAAAAATGGTCTTCTTGGAAGTTGTAGAAGATCTTGTGATTTTTGGATGTCAGAATGGAGAGATGTGAGTGTTGCAAGTTAGAGTGTTGTGTATGGTTTATGTTTGTGATAGTTTTGATGAATGTTTGAAATTGGTGGTTTTGATGAACCAATTAAGTTGAGATTAAGAGTTTAATGAAATGAATTTGATGTTTGAGTTGTTATGAAGTGTTTTAGCATGAGAATAAGTGAATTTGGGAGGATTATAAGTGTTTATGATGTTAGGATGGAAGTTGGAAGCATTAGAGAGGCATTGGGGGCTTTGGGGAGCCCCAATGTCCATTAAACGGATATGGGAGTCCGTTAAATGGACGTTCTTGGGTGGAAAAATACTCATTGGCCAGTCTATGTCTGTTAAACGGACTTTCTCGGGTCATTTGGGGCTCTAAACTTGATTCATGTCCGTTAAACAGACATGGATGTCGGTTAAATGGACATCAACGGGAAAGATGACGATTTTTGATGCTGTCAGAGGTCGAATCTGATTTTGTGGTCTTCATGAGAGTTGTATTACTAGATGTCTTCTTTCTAATGGTCTAAGAACGAAATCAATCCTACTTCTATATTTAAAGTTATAGCGATTGCGCCAAGAGAGGTACAAATCGATTTAGGGTTTAATCATGGTTTATTCTTTTGGGCATAGCTCCTTCATCCGATCTCCAATTAAGGTGATTCTTGACCAATAGATTCCTAAGACATTTTTCTTTTTCACCATGAAAATTTGTATCATTTGGAGTTGAATTGAAAAAGTTTGATTGTAAGGAAGTGAGAGGTCAGTTTAGAAAGTATGATTGAAGCATAAACACGCTTTGGAATTTTAAGCATATCTTGAGCTCTAGAACTCCGATTGAGTTCATTCTTTCTTCAAAACAAACTAGAGACTTAGAGCTATGATTTATTTGAAGAAGTCAAATTGAAATTCTAGTATGAAGAGTTCTAAATTCTGCTCACAGGCAGGAAAATTTGAGTTCAAGCATGGTGACTAATTTGTATGGGCAAACCGTGGAATCAATTTGTGAGTAAATTATTAGGATTTTTATGAGAATGAACATGTAATGAGCGATGACCTGTTGATGGGTAATGAAGGTTAAATGGAAGAAAAATAAACTTCAAGTAACATGCACACACTCCTGCATTTCACGATTTGGTCAAGGTTTAAGACATTCGAAGTTGGGCTCCGCAAGTGAGGTCCAACATAGGTGGTATCAAAGCAAGAACTCGATGTTGGCATTACAAGAAGAATTACAAGGAACCATGCTCAAGTATGACGGTATTTTGTCAAGGGTTGGGTTCCGGAATCGAGATCCAACATCAGCAACTCCAATTAAACCATATGGGATACTCCACACACCATGTATATTTCACACACAAACCCAAAAGACCAAGTTTGGAAAATAGAAGTTAACCCATGGTGTTTATAAATCAGAATACGCACACCACATATAAGTAAGTCTAGAAAATAACAAGCTAACGCCCACTGCTTCGTTTCTTGTCCAACGCCCATGGTATTTTTTCAATCCACGAAAGCATGCATATTCAGCTATATTTTTCAATAACAATTAAAGCACACTCTCGTCGTTACGCAACACCTAATTCATATTTACTTAACCCACGGTGTATATATGAAGACCAGAACATATATCCCCCATCAGCTGCGTTTTTAGTCCATATGTATTCAACGCCCACTCCACACTTAATAATACACCCACTACATTGTAAGTCCTCTTCACCGTAGTTTACGATTTTTTATTCAGCTATATATCAAGACATCACACAACCGCAATGTTTATTCAATCAACAATTAACGCATGTTGTACCCACATCATACTGCACTCACATAAGATATTGTTCAGCTGTTAATTGGTGCAAGATACACTCATGCAATAAGAGTCCCACTACACTGTTGATTGCAAGACTCCCAAACAAGATGCACATCTTCTATAGATAGAATCATACACGATATTCACTATCACATCTTGCCAAGATATACATTAATTAGAGATAGAACTCTATCACAACTAGAAGATTATCCCTAATAACTTTTTGAATCCAAGTTAAACAATTAATATCTTATATATCCAATTAATAAAGAATGTCAAAACTAATTACTTAGATATATAACATATATCCTAATAATAAAAACAAACCATGTTGGTAGATGATACATAGTTTTGAAAAGGTAACACAAGTCTAATGATATTTCATCAACATAATCACTAAATTATCTGATGATAATATCATCTGTTACTTATTTCTCTGTTGTACTTACATTTCTATAAGATCAACTAAAACTCAAAACTGTATCATCTAGTTAACAATTTTATCTTCTGAAGTTAATGGTATTACATATATCTTAAAGTGTACTTTAAACACTGAATCATTTTCATATGAATGACAACCTGGGAGAAAAATTGGGAAAGCTTAGTGAACAAATAAGAAGATGTTATACACTGTAGTATGATTGATGTGGAGGGTTCAGGCTAAATGATATCCAAAAAATTAAAATCAGATCTTGAATTTATCAGGGTCTCTATGTCAATCTAACATTATTTGTTTCAAATGTGCTTTTCATCTATATAGTCTCTTAATTGATGAGAAGAAAATACTAAAACCTTAAATTTGTTTTTTGGTATCAATTAAAGTGGTTGATGTACAACTTCAGCTGAATTATCGCTATCAATAGCAAGTCCTAAAATCTGCCACAAGTGTTACACCATTTCCATCCCCGTTAAAACTAATACAAGCAGATGATATGTGGTGATAAAGTTGTATATTATTGCTAGAATCTAATCTTCAAGGAATGCTGAACAGTGGAGACAAGATTTGCATATCCACAGATGACATAGTTATGGCATTGGGGAGCTCTTTTGATCCTACTAATAGAAGGATTCATATACAGCTACTCTAGTCTTTGATTCAGGCAAATCTAGTTCTTGCTTGAAACCTTTAGTCATCTTGATAAAGTCATTCATGTGTATTACTTTCCCTTGCTTCAAAATATACAATGAAATAAGACATTGAGAAGAAGAAAGCATTAGAAAACAAAAAATTCATGACTGATCTCTACAAAATCCAAAACCCTAAGATGACATCCTAGTCATATTGCATGAGGAACTAAATTCAACATCTTTCAGGTCAAACTCAGTATTTGCACTGCATTATATTTACTTAAGTAGCAGGTGATTATTCTAGCATTAATGATTTCTAAATTAGCATCAAGAGTTTTCTTATTAACAATAAAGAAATATGTCATCTGATTTCATAGAACTCAAAGAAAAGCACCAGTCATCAAAGATGAATTTTGATTCAGCAGAAAAAGTAGCTATCTCCATAGGATTCAACAAAAACAAAATTTCATCACATCCCATAAGAATCCCTTTAATCCACCAGGTTAGAATCATTAAATAATAAATATCTTCCCTTGTGTTTCTCACCTAAATCAAATCTACACCATGACTAACCATACCTAGTCTGAGAGAAATTTACCTCAAAATGCCACTCTCCATACAAGTTAGGATCATCTTTGCCCGACTAAACATAAGTAAATGATTGAACTTCCTCGGAACTGTCCCACAATGTTAAGTGACCATTTCACCCAGTAGCTTAAGCTTTTGTGTGAGGCCAACTTAATTAAATTTATGTATTCACTAACACACCCCCCTCAAGTGAAAGCCCTTTGGGCTTGAAACTTGCACAAGTTCATTTTACCTTGTGCTGAATAATAGATAGGTGGTAAGACCTGAACTCATGACCACTTGGTCACAAAAGCTCTGATACCATGTTAAGTGACCGTTTCACCACAATAACTTAAGCTTTTGTGTGAGGCCAACTTAATTGGTGTTATATATTCACTAACACGCAACAACATCATCACCATGTTTTAGCAAGAACCCATCTCACAGTACACTCGTCCACATACAGACTACATGAAATTTAATCCCTAAAACATGCAAAGAAAGAATAAGTAACAAAGCATTTACAAGATTCAATTGAATATCCACCCTCAAAGAAACATCCACGAGCTTTCTCCCATATTCCTCATCCTTGAACATATCCAAAATGTCTCAGAGTTGGTAATGCCAAAGTGGAGCTTCATTCAATACAAAATCTCTTTCAAGTTTCGTTTTTTGTTATGAAAAGGAAAAGTGGGTATTGACTATTGAATTAAAAAAATTAAACCAATATCAATAAAATCAGACCTTGCCGCTAACCACGTCATCTTCCTTCTCGCAATGCGTCTTCGACTCTCCCTACAAGGTTGTCAAGTGCTTGGGATCAAAACTACAACCCAGCACAACGAGAAGAAGAACTACAAGAATGTAAGCAAAAGTGAGGAGGCATCGGTGACAGCAAAGCCAGACCAACAAATTTTATTAAAATGCGACGTTTTAGCAGCGGAACAACGATAGTGAATCAACTGATCCAATGCCACCTTTCAAGGCCCATCTTTGTATTTCGTGTGGGCTTAGGCTAAGGGAATGGACAGAAGCTTATAGCTAGACTAAACTTGGTTATTCTGACACTTGGTTGGTTATTCTGACACTCTCATCATGAAGTGCATCTCTACGGTCGCGTTCCAAGTCAATTGGCAAGGGGAGCTAAACGACGTCTTCACACCCACTCGTGGTATTCGGCAGGGGGACCCTCTCTCGCCATATCTCTTCGTCCTCTACATGGAACGCCTGGGCTATGCCATCACTCAGTCCGTGTCTCAAGGCCGCTGGCTCCCGATCAAATTAAGCCGGCACGGATCGCTCCTCTCCCACCTTTTTTTTGCGGATGACCTCATCCTCTTCGCTGAAGCCTCAGTCGATCAGGTGAGCGTCGTTCGGGACATTTTGCATTCCTTTCGCGCCTCGTCTGGTCAGCAAGTGAGCATGACAAAATCGCGATGCCATTTCTCCAAAAACATCCCTCTCGCTACGAGTCACGCTTTAAGTAGAGCTTTAGGCTTCCCCAGGACGAACGATCTCGATTGGTATCTTGGTGTCTCCCTTCTGCATCAACGGGCTGGCAGACGTACTTACCAATACATCCTCGACAAGGTCCATCAGCGTTTATCTGGCTGGTCAGCCAAGCTCCTGTCGTTTGTTGGCCGTATCACTCTCACCCAATCGGTGTTGGCCACTATACTGAGCTACACTATGCAGATAGTCCGTCTACCCCACAGTCTCTGTGATGGTATGGAAAAATCAATGAGGCAATTTCTGTGGGGTTCATCGAGCGCTCAATAGAAAATACCTTTGGTCAAATGGACCGGCGTTTGCCAGCCAAAAAATCTGGGAGGCCTTGGCATTCGGCAAATTCGGGAAACCAATGACGCCTTCCTAGCCAAACTTGGATGGTCCCTGGTCGCCAACCCGACAGCTTTATGGGTGCAAGTCCTCGCCGGAAAATATAACTTTGACTCCTCACACATTCCCTCCTTTTTGGATTCTATAGGGGACTCAATGGTTTGGCGCAGCATTAAAGCAATTTGGCCCACAGTCTACCAAGGACTGAAATGGATGGTTGGCAATGGCTCCAGGATGAGTTTTTGACTTGACCCTTGGCTCGTGGGAACAGTACTGCTGATTTCCCACATCTCACAGCCTCTCCCCGTGTCTACTCTTACCCTTTGGGTCCTCCACTATGTGGATTCTACTGGCAATTGAAATTAGGTCGCTTTCCAATCACAACTCCCCTCCTCGATCTGTCGCCTAATCGCCGGCACATTTCTGCCTAACTAGTTTCTTGGGCCGGATAAGCTGGTTTGGGGTGCTTCTGACACTAGCCTCTTCAAAGTAGCCTCCACTTACTCCATGTTAATGGCCCACGATACCGCGCCGCCTCATGGTGTGTGGAAGGCCCTTTGGCAGTGGCTAGGGCCGCAGTGTATCCGCTCATTCCTATGGTTACTCACGCATGTCCGCTTACTCACGAACCAGCATCGGGCTCGTAAGCATCTCACGACGGATAGCTCATGTCCTCGCTGCTCTCTCGAAGAATCTTCCTTTCATGCTGTGCGAGGTTGCCCCCGGGCTCGTCTTGTATGGACCACGTTGTCGCCACACCTCACTGCTACCAATTTTTTCTCCATGCCTCTCCACAACTGGCTTCTAATCAATCTCCGCCATCCTAGTACTCCTCAGGGCCATGCTTGGGCAGTTCTTTTCGGAACCACCTGTTGGTTCCTCTAGACATGGCGGAATAAATCTCTATTTGACTGCCAATTTACTTGGCCCTCCTCGCCTGACTTTCTCATTCTGTCTTATAAAGATCAACTCCACAGGTATTCCGAGCGGCACATCCGGATGGACACCAGACTCCGCACCTGCCATGAGCTCAACGTCAGTTGGAGCAAATCACCGCGGGGATGGATCAAAGTCAATACAGACAGAGCCAACAATCGCTCCAACTTCATGGCTACGGCCGGTGGCCTTCTCCGCGACAGTGATGACATTTCGATTGCAGGCTTTACTCAGAATCTTGGATTGTGCGCTCTGATGTCAGCAGAATTATGGGGTGTGTTTATAGGCTTATCCCTCGCCTGGCGCTTGGGTTTCCGACATATAGAGTTGGAAATGGATTCACTTGCGGTGCACTAACTCCTGTCTTCCTCATTCAACTGCATACAAGTGTCCAATCCTATTGTAGCGGGCATCCGAGAATTGTTTACCTGCAACTGGTCTGTTGTCCATCGACATATTTACTGAGAGGGTAATAGATGTGCTGATTGGCTTGCCTCTCAGGCTGTACACTTTGATTTCGGTGTAACCTACTTTGATGTAGCAACTACAGGGTGCCAACGTATCCTAGTTGAGGATATGTCGAGGACCAGCGCCCCTAGCTCTGTTTTGTAATCTGCTTCAACAGCTTCCCTTTAATAATAATAAAAAAAGTTAAGACAATAATTTTATCCTTTTGAGCTCATCTCAAAGTCTCTAACCATAATTTGAATTCTTTGTCTTCTCTAAACCACGTAGTAAATGATAAAACAATGAAACATTGTGTCCAATAGAGTGTGGAGTTTAATCAATCACAACACTATAAAGGTTACGTATAATTGACCCTTACAAAGTGGGAAATTTTGTGCAGTGAAATTTGCCCTTTGAAATTTTATTTAAACTTTCTGGTGAAGTTGAATTTAGTTTGTTAGCCATTTTCATTAAGTTCATACATAATCTCTAATGTCTTATGAGCATATTGGAGAAAAGTGAACAAGAATAGAATGAGAGCTCATCAACTCGTTAAGAGTGCGAGTGCACATAATCTGATCGGAGAAAGTCATTACAAGATATTTTCAGTGGATGTACAGTGACTCAAGTAGTGTTTAATTAACAAGGATTGCTCAACTTCTTAAAGCCTTCTCGGGAAAAAAATCAAGGGACAAGCATAGAGTCAGGAGACATGGATATCATCTGTAGGAGGCTTGAATTTGAGAAAGTCTCTTCAAGTGCAGGTCCTCTCTTGCTATTTCCATCGATACCTTCTTTTGTAATACGTACCATTTCCCTAGCAACTTCTGTGATGCCAATTTTACCATCACCACCAAACAAGAGGCACCTTGTTGCAAGGTCTGCAACTATCTCTATCTGTTCCCTGCAAAATGACGATTGTTCGTGATAATAAAGACCCGGATCAACTATTTCTTCTAACTTCCCACTTCTAATTTTCTTCAACGCCATTGCTGGCAAGTCCTTGTGCTTGGAACCAGTGACCATCTCTAAAAGCAACACACCGAAGTCGTAAACGTCATTTCTTTGATTTAGCAGGCCTGCGTATTTTTCATGCAGATGACATTCATTTCCAAGTCGGAACCCTGCAATTTTTGCTGATAAATTGATGTCTAAGAACAAGCAATCGCATGTCAGTTCATTGTGGAAGATAGGAGGAGAAAGCTCATACTGCAAAAATGCAAGAATACTTGCTGTTTCAGCAGCAATGTTCAATCTTCTATGCCAACCAAGGCCAACGTTTTGGCCTCCATTGTTGGGGTGCAAATGATCCGAAAAGGTACCGTTTGCAGGATATTCATAAACCACTAGAAGGGTGTAGCCACTGTCAATGCAGCATCCAATGACACGAGCCAAATTCCTGTGTGAAAGTGAAGATAAAGCCTCAACCTTGGACAAAGCCTGAATGAAGTCTGTTTCATCTTGGCAATGTATCTTGTGCACAGCAACATGAGAACCATCTCCAAGTACACCAGCATACATTATACCTGTTGTGGTGCTCGCAAGTTTTTGGTCATCTTCAAATCCTTTTGTGGCTTTCTTTAGCTCATTGTAAGTGAATAGCCGTGTTCTAGATGCTTTCCTGAACGAGACTGTGCTGTGAAAATGGCCATTTTCATATGTTCCAGCTTTAACTGGTCGTTTTAGTAGATACAGCAGCGCAATCAAGGAGCCAATGACAAATAGCGGGCCGATAACTCCTGCACATTACACTTGTTATGCAATCTCACAAAAACCAGAAGCAAAGAGCTCTCGTAGAGCAACAGTGCATAAGTACTTTCCCTCCAGGGATTATTCGAAGTGCTTAAGATGATTATAGTCCATAAACATCGTGCACCGATTTCAGACTTTAATAGGCCAAATGTTCCTAGAACTGGCATTACGTACCAGCTAAAATTGTGACTGTTCTCTCATTGTGCCTTCTGGTGTGGCTGGCGCTGCCATTTGCTTCTTCTCCATCATTTAGTGTGTCTGTCAAAAGCATAGAATTTGGTTTCAAGCTACGGTCATGAAGCTACAGTACCAATAGTTTTTTGTAGGTCACAAATATAGAGACAGACATACATCATCAACTTCTTTTATCAAAATGCTTCAGCATATCCTAGTAATGATCAATATAACAAATGTGATATTCTTAAGAAATCGGCATTAACTATTACCAAGCTTTTTAAAGGGTAAGGAGCGATTTGTTTGTTTTAACCCAAGAGCGTGAAATAAGTATGTTACTCACATTTCAAGCATCCTGCTCCACTGGCAAATCCGTCACCAACATATCCATCCTGACATTTGCACCTGATCCCTTCTTGAACTGTCGTGGCATTGACAATGTTTGCTTTACCAGCACAAGCTCGTTTAGACAAATTCCCAGGAACGGCCCATTCCAATTTAACCCCGCGTTTTCCACTGTTACTGCCCCGAGAAACGACCCAAGAGGAAAATCCTCTGCATCCAAATTTGGAAAACACTGAAAACCCGTCACCTATATGCCATGCACTGTGATCAGAAAGTGGATAACAGCATGCAGTAGAACCATCTGCTCTACCATCACAACCAGGCAAGTCAATTGCTTCACAGGTCGCTTTACACAAGGAAGAATCCTCACAATCATACAAACCTATAACATTGTCAATTGATAGACCGAAATAGTTGTTTCCTGTGAATGCCAATGAATTCAAGTCATTGTATTGACGACAAGTGGAGCTACCAGGAAATTCCAATAATAAACCATCAGAAAAGAACTCGAGCACTCTGTAGCTTTCAGAGTCGATGTTGAGGGAAAGGGTGGAGTTTGTGCAAGATAGCCGGAATGCATTGAAAACTGAGGCACAAGAAGTGTTCAGGTGAAATGGAAACGGAACGTGTAATTGCCCGCATGTCTCATTACACTCTTTACTTGAAACCAACAAGGGCTCTTGAAGTGAATGAGTGACAGGTGATTGGTAAAGAAGGGTAAAGAAAACCAATGCAGTCACGATTCCAACAGGTAGCATTTGCCTTGAAAATAAGCACTTGACTGCAGAAAATATTCGGAGGAGAAAGAAGTAAAAGAGAAGCGGTGAAACTGGACGCAATACACTTAGATTACACACAACCTATTCAGTCACTTCCATATTATAACCAGAAGGACGACACAGAAGACAATACGAATAGAGACCAGATATCCCATGAACTGGCGAACCCCGGATGATGATATGGCAGGATAACGGTGGCTATGGGGAGAGGAGGAACATAGGAGTTGGAGAAAGAAGAGAAGATTGGTCCCTGAAATGGGCTACAGTTCATAGCCTACATAGAACCGTGTGCTTAAATGCAAGTAAAAAGCCAATGAATTTAGCCTTTCAATTCACTTCAATGGCTTAGATGAGCGCTCCTCTCTTCACCGTTTCCTACGTTGATCTATTCCCTAGAACAATTATATATATGTATACAGTAACATCAAACTTGCATGGGTTTCGAGCTTTGGTAATATACATGCAGGCGTAATTATGCATGTAGTTTGAGAATCACGGAATGTCAGATTTAAATTGAAAAGCTGAAACTTTGCGCATTGCTCATTCTCCAATGCCCATGACCAGGAGCTTTTCTGGTGACTACAACGTGACAGCTGTGATTGCTCACCATTGAGTTTAGCTTTTATCCCCGTACCCAAACACTCTGGCTGTACGGTTCTCGGTTAGGCTGTGACCAGATTGTCGGGATGTTCAATTCATGTGGCTTACGTGGCGAGATCTCAGATACTCCGACGCTGACAGAAAGATGACTTGGATAGGTTCACGAATGGGCTTGATAAGTTTGGGCTTATTCTTAACGTATTAATGGACTCCAAACAACTGGTGGCAAAGCTGGACTTAATTTTTAGGCTTGGTAATTTAGACGTGATGCAGCCCAAATCAATTGATCAAATTAAAATTAATCAAAATTTAAATTGATCAGTTCGATCTAAATTAGTTTGATTAAAATAGTATTATTTTATTTAAGACTATGTATATCAAAATTTTTACTGAATTGCTGCTGTTATTTAATAATTTAAAAAACTAAGTAATTAAAATGATGTCGTATTAATCTTAAAGTCTAATTCAGACTTTAAATTAAAAACTAATTTAATCTAGCTTGTCAAATTTTCATTTTCAGATTTTATCTCCAAAATTATTTATTATTTAAATTAATTTGTCTACCATAATTTAAAAATTATTATATATATATATATATTTAAATTTTAATTACAATGTATTCGTAAAATAGGATTTTGAGTGCTTACTACTAAATAATAATAAAATGCAAATTGCGTTTCAAAATAAATTATCAAACAAGTAAAAAATAATTTAACTAAATAATCACAAACTACTTATTCATATACTTTTTTTTTTTTTTTTAAGAAATTGATTCAATCACTTGGGCAAACCATGTGCTTACAAAGGTACTCCAAGCTTCAAGCTTTAAAAAAACGCAATGCTTGAAAGCTCATATATCAAAATTGAATAGTCTAACATCTATTAACCGTTATTTCAATCTCGCTCTTTTGCTTATCATGTAAGACATTGGTGATTAAGTTTTCCATCATATGTTTCAAGTTGATTGGAATGATCATGGTATAAATCATGCTCCTGCATTTGCTCCACACATTCCCTTCATATTTAGGTAAACTCAACTTCACTTTCGTTTCCATTTGTGTATCGATGCTATCTACTTGTATGTGGTGATGCACTGTTCTATCCATCTTCTTCATGATAATTGGTTGAATTTCTATGAGACTTGCAAGCCAATTAACATTTCCCCTCAATTAATTGTTATGTGCACTCTCTTGCTTTACCTACTTTATTCATATTACAGTGTATAAAGTCAAGTTTTAGTTGAACAATATAGTTTTTTGGTGAACAACTAATTGTTCTCTTTTGGCAATAGTAATTGTAAGGATCAGAGCATAGGCATTACACGGTTCCTTCTTAAAGATTTTGCAATTCCTCTCTAGCCATATATTATAGACAGTGTTGCATAGGATTAACTTGGATATTATTCAACTTACATCCTCCTCTTTGTGATTCCTGTTGTACCAAGTTATTAAATCTTATTAGGTTGAGGATGGCAACTGAATCACTCAATCTTTTGAGTTGTTCCCAAAATTTGGACGAGTAATGATACTCGAAGAAAAGATAACTGAATGTGTCCTCTTCTTGGTTGCACAACACATACAGTGAAACCATTATGATAATTTTTTTTAAAGTCTTAAGAGTTAACTTATTCTTAATAGCTCCTATAAGGTTATTGATGCCCTAGGAAAAGCATGCTTGTGCCACACTACTTTGTTCCATGGAACTTTGATTCCTTTTCCTTCTAATAGCTACCTGCAAGATTTGTTTGTGAAATGGCTATTATCGCTACTTTTCTATTTGGCCTTATTTCCCTAATCACAAACTACTATTTCATTCAATTTAATTTTTTGTGAAATTAAATTGATTAATTCATATGGATCAAAAATGTGCTTACAAAAGCAATCTAAGCTTCAAGCTAAAAAAAACGACACCTGAAAGCCCTTATATGAAAATCAAATATTTTCACTCTTCTACTTATCGCACAAGACATTGGTCATTAAGTTGTCCTCTATATGATTTAAGTTGATTGGAGTTATCTTAATGATGATTGATTAACTTTTTATGAGGCTTGTAAGCCAATTAATGTTTCCTCTTAATCGATTATTGTGCATACTCTCTTAATTTACCTGCTTTGTTGATATTAAGGTATTCTCTATGTATAAGTCAAGCTTTGGTTGTACAAGAGACTCGTTTAGTGAACAAATAATTGTTCTCTTATGGCGTTGATAATTGTAAGGATAAGAGCCTACACATTACAAAGTTCCTTCATGAAGATTATTCCTTATTAGCCATATATTATAGATCGTATTGATTAGGATTAACTTGGCTATTATCCAATTTACTTCTTCCTCTTTGTGATTCCTGTTACACCAAGTTATATGAGGATAGAAATTGAACATCACTCAATTTTTTGGGCTATTCTCAAACTTGGATGTGTATTGACACTAAAAAAAAAGATGACAAATTGTTTCCTTTGCTTGGTTATATAATATACACAATAAAGCCACTTTGAGAAAATTTTTGATTCTTAAGAATGTGCTTAACTTATCCTTAATAGCTAGTTATAAGGTTATTGATGTAACGCCCCACATTAGGGGTTAGAATATTAAAGGAATTTAGTACGAATTATGGGTGTTATTTGCTTATTAACTTA
>JANITW010000004.1:8242379-8256078 GCA_027564335.1 Erythroxylum williamsii | reverse complement strand
TGAGTTCTTATTTTGGTAGATGCTTGCTTGAAGTAAATGCAATCATGTTATCTAAAAGGGAGAGTTGATATTAATGCAGAACCTACTACTTTCTTCAAATGAAACAGCTCCACAGATGAAGATAGGAGATTTTGGTTTTGCAAGGTAAGGTGACAGTGCTTCAAATTATAAATTAATATTATGAGATGGAAAGTTCTCACTGTTGGTTATTGGCCTTGGGAGTAATGAACTAACTATTCTATGTTATTATTCTGAACTATCTTTTTGTCATTTAATGCAAGTGAGTTCATTATTTTTGTCAGTTGGTGGACTTGTTAGGTTTTCCGGGATTATTTTTCCATTCACGTCATTGAGTTGGTACCTTTTAAAACATTTTCTCACTTCTGTGCGCCGGAATAAAAAATCACTGTCTTGTATACCAGTTATTGTGGTAAAGCTCGTTTAAACTTGGCTAGTTGTTTGGTTTGCTTATATTTCAGGTCCTTGACACCCTGTAGTTTGGCTGATACGTATTGTGGTTCACCCTTGTACATGGCTCCGGAGATTATTCAACATCGAAAGTATAATGCAAAGGTGATTTACCTTGAGATCGATGCATGTGAAGTGGATACTACCATTACTTTTGGAGAGCACAAAGCTTTATGTTTTATTTTGTCAACGTTGAATGGCATACGCAGGCTGATTTATGGAGTGTAGGTGCCATTTTGTTTCAAATGGTGACTGGGAAGCCACCGTTTGGAGGCAATAATGAAAATCAGGTTTGTGGAGGATCTTAGAAATTGACTTTAAAGATTTTTCTTGCGTTATGACGCTCAAGGTTGAAAAAAGAGTGTTGGAAAGTTAACAACTTCAATGCTAAGTTACCCCTTCACTGTATACAGCTTTTCCTTAATATCTTGACATCCACTGAGCTGAAATTTCCAAAAGCTGCTTTAAAGGAGCTGCATTCAGATTGTGTTGATTTATGTAGACGACTTTTATGTCAAAACCCAGGTACTTGATTACTGTTATAAAGTTGTTATTCATTCTTACGAGTGGCTGAGGTGCTTGGTAATTATTTAAATGCCAAAATACTAGGATTTTTGTTCCCACAACCATTCATTGAGAGTTTGCTGTCATTTTTTATCCAGTAAACTTCAAATCAATAAATTGTTTATCTGCAGTTGAGCGGCTAACATTCCTGGATTTCTTCAATCACAAGTTCCTTAGAGAGCCTAGGTAGCTTCTGACATCGAAATCCTTAATTGCTAATGGTAGATGCATTTTATGATAGCTGATTTTCTATCTTGGTCAATGCAACTTTCGATGTTTTAGTTGTTCCCAATAATGCAGGCCAATGGTGGATGCTGAGCAATCTTCTCCAGTTCTGCCAGGTAAAGCAGTTACTGAGAGATTTGATTTTTCTGCTTCTGCTGAGAGTCCCAAGTTTCTTCCGGAGCATCCCATCTACTCTTCTGAGGGCAGTCCACAATCAATCCGTTCATCTGTGCATGATGAGTCAGTGGTGCTAGGAAAAGATCATGTTACTGTATCAGGTAACAAAAGTACCCATGTGTTTATGGAGAATACTATAAGTGATGGGGTGCAGACGTCTTCTGAATGGACTCAACGTTTGTCAAACCAATTTGGAGGTCTGTCTTCACATCTTTCTGTCTATCATTTTTGAAAAGACATTAGGTATTTGTGCTCTTTGCGAGTACTAATCTGTTCTCATCTGTTCAGTTGCTGATTCGATGGAGTCCATTGAAAAAGATTATGTTTTTGTTAGTCGGCATTGTGCTTCGCTGGATAATTTCTCTTATTATGTTGGCACATCCATTCAAGATAACTCCACTGCCATGTTCTCTGTATGCCCATCAAATAGCAATGACCAGGACATGACTGTTATAGTTGAAACAGCTAAGCTGGCTGTTGGTCTCACTTGTAGTCCAGAAAATCTTCAAGTCAATGCTTCAGATCCTACTAGGTCATGCATATCACTGGATCCCTCAACCAGGCTCCAATTGTTGCATCAATATCTGCAGGTGGTTACAGAGTTGGCCCAAGAAAAGGTGAACAATGTGGCTTTTTCTTTTACCACTGATATTGCACAAGACAATATTTATAAAGGGTACATTTCAGGACTTTAACTGGGAATTGCATGTATGTCAGTGTATTTTCATTTTCACAATTATACTGTGGGTTTTGTTAAGATCTCTATACGATCATGCTTTTGAAAGACAAGAAGCATGTAGATTGAATATTTTATGCCTCTTCATTCTAGCATTTGTTGCCACTAGTTATCCAGCGTTCATATCCTCTTACGATCTTATCCTTCATGGAGTCCGCAGCAAATGGAAAAAGAACATGTATGCTAGATGTTAACATGTTTGTAATTAGTAGATGTTAAGATATGCCGAATTAATTTGAAACTAGGCCGTGTCTTAGGTCCCTGAATGACATGTCTATACCTTTCATACACAATACACAACTATAGTTCTATTGAGTTCTTTTGTTCAATCTTTAGATTGCTACTACTGTCCAGATACCTTGTAATACCCAAGCTTAAACTGGCCTAACGATAACTTTAGTTCCTGAGATAACTAGTTAGGAGATGATTAGTAGTCTTTTCATAGACTTATAAAGACTTTCATCTATCAGCTCCTTTATGATGTGCTTTAAAACTCAGCTCCTATGTGGAATGTCATAACTATGTTTCTTGTGCCACAAAGATAACAATTTCTGTGACTCGCAGTACCATGCAGGACTGTTTTTGGAATCATTTTCCATTGAACTGGTCGTTTTAGCTATATGGAAGAGAGCTCTTCAAATTGCTAACTCGTGGCTGATGTCTATTCCAGAGGGTGGATTAGCTGAACATAGTTCAGTCATTCAATATTCACCTGTTCTTGGGAATAAAGATTTTTATACAGAGGACAAAGATAAGTTAGATTTTGTGAACCCTTCCTCTGTCCACTTGTGGGCAGAGCAAGGCTTCATTGCTGCTTATGATCATGCAGAGAAACTATCATGCCAGCTCAAAGGGATTGATGGTCAGGCTATCTATTCAAAATTTTAATTTCTGGATTTTGTTAAACTTTTATTTCTGGGGTTATGGTTCCGCAATTTACTTGAGACGTCTCTAAATTATGCTGCAGCTGCCACTGAGATGCCTGATGCTATGGAGCTAATATTCCAGAAAGCACTCGCCATTGGTAAAAGTGGTGCTGTGAGTAAACTTTTACTGTGCTTCAAATTTCAGTCTGATTGTACCTTTCAGAAAACTTTTTTTAAAATCTTTTTAGTTAATTCATTTCTCGCAGGTAGATGAATATATGGAGAATGTGGGGAGTGCAGCAGTATCATATTCTAGAGCAATGCTTCTGTTGTCTTTCATTTTGGAAGAAGCAACTTCTCTGCCTCTGAACCCTCCATTTTCATTGACTCCTTCCAATTCAAAGCGAATCCATAATTACATTATCAGCTTGCAGTCTCACCAATCTCACTTTCTGACAATGCAGCGAGCTCCTAAAGAACGGCTCTGACCCAATTTCCCTTGGTAAATACAACCACTGTACAGCTACTTACAAAGCTTCCTTGAGTTGCTGCGAAATGTAAAAATTCTCCCAAAATCAAGCTCAACAATGGATGTTTATCCATTTAGGAATATACTACTTTACACCAGATTCATGCGTTTCGGAGATGATCAATGTTTTTTAGGAATTTGGATATACTACACCTGTTACTGCAAATATTGAATTATTATTACAACTCAATGAATTCCAGACAAATTCATGCTGTAAGAAGCATTCCTGATTCGTATCGGAACAAATTTATAGCCGCTAGGGTGAAAAGTCGTCTCCCGGTTTTCAAAGAGCATGGTCCGAAAGTGTCATAAGATGCATAAGCACATAGCAGTAGCAGTTAGACACGAACATATGATCTGACCAATGGAGACTTAATAATTAATTAATGTCTAATATTGGTCTATCCAACGTAGTTATTTAGACGCAGTTCACGGGTTTTAGAATGTAAGATACACACTTTTTACAGCAGTCTCGAGCTGCCAATACTCTTTTTAAGTGCAGACAGGAACATAAGATAGAAAACGGTTGAATCAGAAATTGCATGCCTCCGCAATGATTTCCTTTGTTGAAACATGCAAATTTAGAAGTGTAATGTCGACGCTTCCGCTTCCAGACGCATCCTCTTGGGTCCCTTCTCGTCGCCTTGGGTGTAAGTTGTCACCAGCTTGTGCTCCTTGGCCTGCATTGAGCACCGCTTGTAAGGTTTAAAACCTGTTCGACGAGCCTTGAGCTTTACAATTCCAAGCCCAATTGTCAACAGGCCCTCCTCCTTATTTTCACAACTAGGCGACGTAATATTTTTCTCCACTTCTTCATGGCCGGAAGAGGACGACCGGGTCTTGTTGCTGATATCGAACCGTGATGCATTCTCATCTTTTATATTAGAGATTTCCTCTCCATCTTCCGCATTGTCCTTCTGATGGGCCTTGCACTTTAGATCATGTGGAAGGGAGAAGCTTTGAGGCAATACCTGTCTGGAGAAGAGAGCTTGAAAAGCCAGTCGTCCCTAACAGGGACCGGTTACCATGATAAGAAGGCTTGTTATTGTATTAGGATACTACAACATGGTTAAAAATACCTCAGACAAAAGTATCTTATTACTTACCTCTTCAGAAACCTCTTTCCAAGAATCACTAGTGCTGCTACCACTTCTCGACCGACGGCCACTAGGCTCAGCAGGTGTATGATTTGGATCAGCCCCTTTTTGTTCTTCCTTTCCTTTCTCATCCTTCTCTAATGCATTTGTTTCCACTTCACTGCTAGAAGGTGTGTTTGAACCACAGGAAGAACGGTTAAGTTGCTTTCTGGCTTTCGTTTTCGTTGAATCATGAGCCTCGGGTGCTGTTGCAGTCTTCTCGTGGTCGATAACTTTTGACCCAGCGTTAATTACCTTAGGATTTCTACTCTCTTCAGAATCGGATGAAGAGCTTGCTGGAGATTTAGAAACTGAGTGTTGTGCTTGCAAAGGTTCAAAGTCTACTGGCTCCATTTGTTGATCTTGGAATGGAGGATTATCAGCAATGTTTCCTATATCCATCTTAGTAGCAGGGACTTGACCCGTCTGCATAGATGGAATTGCAGTTGCAGGTGGTGGGGGGCAGTTGAAGGCAGCATGAAGAGCACACAACGGAAGCAGTCCATGGGCAGCCCACCATGCAGTTGCTGCTGCCACAGTGGCAGCTGCAATAGCTGTCATACTAGGACTGGAATTCATTTGCGCAGATAGAAGACCTCCTTGTGCAGATGTAGGAGAATCTGCGGAATTTTCTACGTTTGCATAGGGCCAAAATGTTGCTGCATAGCTAGCTGCAGCATGGGCTGCTGGGTTTTGTAACAGAGTAGACACTAAAAGATTAGAGAATGTGGAGATGTGGAGGAATGACCGGCAATCATCTTGATTATGTGGACTTGAGGTGAAGGGAGGAGGAAAGGCAGGAAATGGTCCATGAATAGAAGAGTCCAGCACAGTACTTTGATGTTCAGTAGTGGTGGATGCCGCTGGATGCAAGTACACGTTCAGATGAGTGTGATTTTCACCCATTGGCTGGAACAAAGAATCCTGGAATGTCATTTCTGAGACATGAGCTTGCACACTAGGTCCCATGCGGCCATCTAAGACGTGCACGGGGACATGCCTTGGATAATTCTGCATTGTCTGCATCTCATCTGCAGGCAATGCATTGGTCAAATCATTTGGCTCCTTCCCCAGAACCACTTTTTCATGGAGAGGGCCAGAATCCCTGTACTTTGAAGCTTCAACACTTCCATTTTCCTGAACAGTCTTCCTCACATCAGGCCTATCGAATTTCTGATTACCTTCAAGCTCAATTGTGACATAAGATTCATCTGTTGCATTACCATTTACTAGGGAATTCCTCTTGTTTAGTGAAGGTGCGAACTCCCTAGAAGAACATGAATTTCTGGATGCCTCTGCTTTCGTGCCATTCTTAATCACTGATGACACAGAGGAATCATGATTTTCTGGGAGATGAGTAAATACTTCTGAGCAATTATCGTTCTGGTTCTCTTTGAAATTTGTTTTCCCCTCATCTCCCTTAGCTTTCTGAATAGTTTACAGAAGAAACAGTGAAAATGGAAGTACTCAGATAAGTCAATTAACAAAACGGATTAAAATGGCATAGAAAAAACTCACCTCACGAAGCAGTTCTTTTTCCAAGCCCAGTACTCGGTTAACACGCGGAAGAGCAACTGAATTAAAATTCTTTCCATTTTTTTCTCCTAACTGTGCTGCAATAGGACTGGAACCCGTCTTTCGAGGATAAGGAGTATTTGGTTTCCTTTTTGGACGTGGAGGCGGGATGTCTATATCAAGAGTTTGTCCTATTGGAATGCCTTTAGCCATGGCCTCCTTTTCCAACTGTAAACTTTAATTTTTCTTAGTATTGTCGACCAAAAGAGAGAATTAATAGTAGTTGCCAAGGGTCAAAAAAGAAAGACAAAGAACGATTAAAATCTATTGATAACGTTTCTCAGATGAGGCATCCTGATAGTATTGTCATTTTGCACAGTTCTATTTTCATAAACTACGAAACTCAAAAGTATCAAAGGCAGTGCTGGAAATAGTAATGTTAAACATCTCCTCAAACAATAATCAAATCAATTAGGGGTAAACATATGCTAAAATCATTAAGTCATACAACAGTCCCTACTGTAAAAAATCTAAGGTCTCGCTCTACGTCTGTTACGAAAACCAAAGTGGTAACAAAATTCATCTCCTCCATTCTTATCTGAATCCATATCGAAAACAAATATATGGTGAAAGATCTACCTCCTCCATGTTTACCCATTTCCTTTCTCCTGTGTAAAACTTAACTTCATTCCTTTAGGGTCAACATCCATGAGTTGTGTCACGTGATACGTGAATACTCAAAAAACAACATCCAATACCTTGTAAAACCACGGGACTCATGACAACAAACAGATATTAAGGAATACTCTCGGACTATCAAATCCAGTAGACTATCCTAATAGTCACTAAGGGAATTCCTTATGTCTCCTCATCTTGGAACTGGATGGATTAATTGGATGGGGCTTAGCATTGTGGGATATTTCACCTTCTGAATAAAGCCATCTCCTATCCAGAACTAGAGCATATTGTTTCAAGAAAGTTAAAGAGTTTGAAAAAGATTATACAATCACCGCTAGCAATGGGAAAATAAAGTTCCACAACAAAATAACAAATTTTCATACATTTGATACTCTTCAAAATTCTCAAGTCTTATGAATGATGAATTGCCATGCAAATTGTGTCAGAAGGCAAGAAGGTAACATGTTGATCTAAACCCTATCAGCCAAAGTAATTCTGCTTTACTACAGGATAAGTGAGCCTGAACTTCCTCACATTTTCAATCCCAACAGGTTTTTGTGTGAAGTATCATAGATTCAATCTTATGATTCAGTTTTGGATCTTATCCAGCAACTTAAACATATGGGTTAAGTGATTTCTTTGACAGGTTGTTGGCTGTTTTGTCAATTGAGATTTCTAGTGATCGTACTGCTAAACTAAAAAGTGGGGCAGGCCTAGCCAAGAAGTCATCTTGACTCCTTGACCAAATCAGGCCCCCAATATTGTTGCACAAGGTAGCCAAGTAGCAGGAGAGTGACACCAAAAGAAAGATCAACATGCTGTTTAGACAAGTTCTGAATCTTTGCATATTGAATAGGAATAAAAATCATAGATAAGCGTTTGAGGTCCCTGAAGCTGAAAAATATTAATCTGATAAGACAAATAATCTGAAGATTGTTGGGTTCAATGTTGAGGAAATTTATAACTAGTTTCATTTATAGTTTCTGTTTGAAATGGTGCAGGATCTAAGGTAAGGGAAAGTAGTACACAGTTACCAAAACCAAGGATAAGGAGATACATGCTTCTAGCAACTTGATAACTTGAAATATAGTCTTTATGCCCCCATGACAACTTAGAACTTTATAGTGAACTACTAAAAAATGTTAAAAGTTAGTTCTCTTCTCTCTTGAAACAAACTGCTGAAAACAAGTAATATCAAATGGAAACCGTGAAGAACTATCCTTACACCTTTAAAGTTCAATTCCAGGGGAACTGGTAGGCCAATTGAACGTGAGAAATTATACTAAAGTTTTTGAATTTTTAACCAAAAAAGCACAAAAGGTTGAAACTACATTTACTTTCACCCTCATATAACATCCCAAGTCTAGAGTAGTCACTTCAAAAATTGAAATTATCCAAAAGCAACGACCTCTGTGGACAAGCTCTCCTACATAGATGCATAAGTTAAATTAGCAAAACAGTTCATGATCACTTAGTGAAACTTCTCCAAAATATTTGTTTTCCAGTAAAAAAAAGGACTTCACTTCACCCTTTTATGGCATAGCTAGCCAAGATGACATCCAGGGTTGCTTCTAAGTTTCAGATCATGACAGCATTGTAAACTGATCCTTGATAATGTCTGAGGAATTGTTGCTCATACTGAATCTCAAAGAGAGCCACTCATGGAATTGCACCTATAGGTTAGAATTTGAAGTTCCAAGCCGCAATGCGTCAAAATTCAAAAAGGAAGAATGTCAATACCTTGACTGCTCAACGCCAAGCAAATTCCCCAAACTTATATTCCAGTTCTCATAAGTTATTGTCCACAGATTTGATTAGCGGAAAATCTACGTCATCTCATTCAATAGGCGATAATAGGTTTCTTTTTCTAAAGAGAAAAATTCCTAGTTTCGTTCACTTATAAAGGAGGCGGTGATCAGCATAAACCTCAATTTTGTATAGTCCATCAAGATAACTTGATCTCAGCACCAACCCGATGATCTCCTGATATGTCTTCATGCATAAACAAAATTCAAAAAGGAAGAAAGGTGATACCTTAGCTGATCCAGGCCAAGAAAATGCCCCAAACTTATATTCCAGTCCTCATAATTAAAGTCCACAGATTTGATTAGAGGAAAATCTAAATAATCTCATTTAATACGTGACAATAAGTTTCTTTTCTAAAGAGCTTCCTATTTTCGTTCTTTTATAAAGGAGAATGTGGTAAGCATGAGCCTCGATTTTCTATAGCCCATCAAATTATGTCCTCATGCATGCACAAGTCATAGTCTGTATTTTAAAGTGAAAGCACAAGTAAACGCTAACTATAAATACAATAAGAGGTGAAGAAGTTAATCAGATGCAGAGTTGGAGGGTAAAGAACGATTGAGACATCACAATAACCAGTTCTTCACTCTTAACGAACAGTTGCGCAAAGTGGTTAGGACTAACCTTGGAAAAAAACTTCTGTGCATGACTTCTGATCTGCACAGCAGTCTTTGTTCCTATATGTTCTGCAAAACACGAAAAGAAGGGGGGAGAAAGAAAGAGGGTGGGAAAAATCTCCAAGTAAGAGTTAGCTACATAATAATGGCATCGGATGGCATTCCTACTAGGAAGATCCAGATCGTTCTTCTATATAAGTTTTGCAATTAGTATAACCAAATCAGTCACAGTCAGCAAGTTAAAACATGCTACTATCCAAACCTACAAAGAATTAAAGAAGATAACCGCAAACTATCACCTTCTATGCGCTGCCAAGCTCGTCCATAGAGCTTCAAGGCCTCTAAGAACCTATTATGCTCCTCCTCAGTCCATCTCTCACGTTGCTTCGTAATTGTATACGGTTTTCTTGTCTATATTTAACACGACTTCATATTCAGATTCTTAAAACACTTATTTTTTTTGCTGCAATCCAAGGAAAATGAAAGAGGTCATGCAAAATTCTCCTCTTAACAATATACCTTAATAGTTAAGTCTTCTCCGGAGGAGTATGTGTCCATAACCGGACCTTCGCAGATACCGCTGCTTCAAATTCTCTCTAAAAAGCAATGGATTAAACAGAAATTTCTTTTCATTTCTAGCAACACCCAAAATCACGATGACGGCTGCCGTCTTTGAACTCCAGATGATCCAATAGGTGAATATTACTGCAAAAGCGAAAAACCAACAAACAATCGATAGAGATCCATCCCTGTTTAGTTCACATATACCGTACTGCACATATAGTACATGTATATGCATGAATAAAAAAACTTCAAAAAGTAAAAAATATAACTGTTTGAAGAATTTTAAGACTCCACCAGAAAGAGGAAGAGAGATAGACACGCTTCCTCGTAACAACTAAAAGTAAATTCCTTTATTCAGAATCCTCACCAAAACGAACGCGTAGATGCCAAATCCTTTACAAAACGAGAAAACAAAGAAACACAGGAAAGGAACAGAGGAACACGAATTAGTAATCAACAACAGCAAGTTCTACACAGATACATTATCAATTTCAAATCAAATCCTCTCTTCAGCCGCCGAGAAAGATTCGTCGAAATATTAAATAAATTATCTAGAATCTTACCAGCTAATAAATATCCTTTTGCTTCGGTTCTTTTCAGTTTTGCTTGCTAACTTGAATTTTTCTCGGCAACCAAACAGGGAGTTAGAACAGCAGGAGAAAGCCCTAGAAATGAGAGAAAGTACCTTGCAAGCAAGTCATGGTGAACTAAAACAATAGAAGGACGTACGTAATCTCCGATCATGCATTCACAGACTTCACCTGATAGTCACCGGAGATATAGTCTTTCTCGGCCAATGGTGGATCGGAATCTTCACAAAAATAGTCGATCACAAACTAAAAAAATAAAAGAAGAAAAGTGAGGAGAGAAATGCAAAACCACTAGGAGTAGAGAAAAGAAGAGAGGAGCTGAAGGAGAGCTTCGGTAATACCAAAAACACCAGAAACTACTACTCAGAGAACTCAGGAGCAATCTCAGCCACTACTATTTCTTGAGGATTTATATTTTCTTTTCTTTTTCATTTTGAGGCAGGAATTATATTTGAGGCTGTTAGAAAGAAGGCAGGGATGATGCCATGTGGCCTACATCTAGTGGCTGATTAAGTTAAAGCCCACCCTTCGTGCACTTTTTCAGTATTTCCGTTTTCCCCCAATTACCTCTTCACTCATCTTCAAATCTCAACCACAAACTCTAGTCCCCGTGAGGCCAATTCCGTAAAAGCGAGTCCAGGTATGCCTACCATGGGCCCCATCTTGACGTGGCTTTTTCTCGAAAAACCGGGTTTTTTCTATCTCCCGTGGCCTCGTACCGAACTTTGTGTGAAAAAAAGCGGGCCTTATCTGCCAACGTGGAAATTCAAAATACCACGTGGCATTTCTTTCTGAATGAAGGGTGCGATCGGGTGCGGGACCTCGAAGTTGGCCGAAGGTTTTAAAACCACGTATTCTGGGTACATAAGAATCGTACGGCTCTAACAGTGATTATCTTACTTTGATGAGTGGCACCTATGGTCATCGGTCAGTGTCAGAGACTAGCTGGCTCAGCATCAAATTTTGCACGAGTGGAAGACCTTCTATCTGTGTGGTGCTGGCTGATTAAACGACTAGGCCATGCCAGACCATTGCGTGGACCAATAAGTTAACGCCATCTTTTAATGGTTCGAATACTGATTGATGCTCGTAAGTATACGTTATTGTCACTCCCTGCAATACTGGGCCGGTTAAGTCTAACCTACAGTTTTTGGGCCTCGTTCAAATAAACAACAAATTGGGCTCAATCTTATCATTAGTAGGCTCACCTAGAGGCTGTAGTGGTGTACCATGTATTAGAGGATAAATTTATCCAAATTTTGGTTAAAAGACGCGGATATTATTTATCTTTAAAAATATTTTCTTGATTTAAATTATTTATAATATTATAAAAATACTAAAATAACATTATAATATTATTTTTAACAAAAATAATGCATTATGCGATAAATTTTTGTATAAAGACGCGATCTTATTGATCTAATATTAAAATAAAATAATATTATTATTTTAACAAAAAAATATATAATATATGATAAAGTTTGTATAATTGATTTGTTATTTAAAAATATGTAAATACAAATTTAGTAAAATAATTTTTAATATTATAATAAAATTTCAAAACATTTCTTTTATTAGTAAAAGCCATGATCGGATAAATTTGTATCTTTAAAAATTAAAAAGGATAGCAACCAATCATATGTGAGCACGAATAACCGCGATTTGATCAATCTGTGGAAGTTACAGGTACACAAGTGTACGCATCAAAGAGTCACTTGGTTTCATGACGAAGGTGTTGTGACCTCATAACCAAATTGCCTTCTAGACTTAAATTAACGTAAGCAATGTTGTAAGAAAAATATAATTGAAAAATTCTATCGATTCTATCTATTTAATCATAAAATTTTGAATTGTTTAAATTTTTAGTTTATTTTTAAACTTTTCACTTCAATTTATTTTAATATTTATTATTATTAAAAGTTTATTAATTAATCAGTTAATTTTTATAAATTAATAAATTTTTATAAACTAAAATAAATTAATTACTTTTCATCTAACAATCTTTTCAATTAAAGCTTTAAATTATTTGATAAATAAAGATAATCTCTTTTAATTATATTTCAAATTTTTATTTTGTTTAAATTTTAGCCAATTTTATAATAATTTAATACCAATAAATCTTAAGCCGCTTGTATTATTTATTTAACTTCTTACCTGTTTGTAAAACATTAGTTATAATAGATAAAAGGTTAATGATTTTACATGTTTTGCTTGACATGTGATCTTCTGTCTAACCTTATTCTGTCTAACTTTATCTAACTGCTTGAATTTTAAGTAACCATTCACTCATAATTGTAACCGGTGTGACTTAAGTATCACGTCCGTGGCTTTTTTTAACATTTTGATTTTAATTATACTATTATTAGTTTAATAAAAATTTAAATTAAATTTTAATTTTAATTATGCTACTATTAATTTTATAAAAATGAAAATTAAACTACTAAAAATTAAAAAATAATTTGAATTTGTGTCATAGGTGTGACACTTACGTATTTTTTATTATTTTAATTTTAATTTTTTAAATAAAATTTATAAGATAAAAATTTAAAATTTAATTTTAAAAAATTGGTTTATAAATAAACTAATTTAACCAAACATCTTTAATAGACAACTGATATTTCAAATCAATTGATATAATCAATTATCAGCTAATCACTAATAAAATCAACTAACAGCTAATGCAATCCACTAATTGTCAAACATGACCTTTATCAAACACAAATGCACAGATTATGTTACTAAAAACATTACATTATATAAATGAAGAGACACTTCTTTTAAACTAAGATTAACTAAAGAAACGATTAGGCACTGACATGACAAACAATAAATTAATGATGAATATATCGTAATTAATCAGAATATTGAATCAGACACAAATCGAATGAACTGAGTTTAAATATATCTTAGGCTATTTTCTTCTTGTGGTACCTTGTTAAGGATGATTAACTGATAGTAGCAACTAAGTAAAAAGCCAAACTTTAAACGTTTAGGCCCTATTTGATAATCAGTTGATTGCATTAGCTGATAGCTTATTATATCAATGCTTAACTAATAGTTGATTATATTTGATAATTTGACCAAAGGATAACATTAGCTGTTTATTAAAAGATATTTAATAAAATTAGTTTATTTATAAATCAATTTTTTGTTTTTTAATTTAATATTTTTTAATAATTTATAAATTAATTAAACAATTTTAATAAATGAATCAATTTTTAAAATTTA
>JANITW010000004.1:8228768-8242279 GCA_027564335.1 Erythroxylum williamsii | reverse complement strand
TAATTAAATTTGTATAAAAATAAAAATAATAATAGGTACAAAATTTATAATAATACAAGATAATTAATTTTATATAATAAAATTAATAAAAATAATAATATTAATAATAAAAACAATAATAATAAGTAAAAAATTAATAATAATAATAAGATAATTAATTTCATATAATAATAATAATAATAATAATAATAATAATAATAAGTTCAAATTTTATAATAATAATAATAACAACAATAATTAATAATAATAATGATGATGATGATGATGATGTTGATGTGTTTGATAATATAATTAAGAATAAAAAATTGCTTATGTGGGGGGAGGGATATTTCTGAAAGTCGCTTATGTGTTTTGTTTCTGTCCCCGAGACAAGAAATCTTGTACCACAGTCTTAGAAGGAACAAATTTTTGTTGTCCCTGTGCTCTGGAGTAGGAACAAAAATAGGTTGGGACAGTAAGCAAGCACTGTCAGGCATAGAACTTTTATGTCCCTGTCATCTGTCTCCACCAACGAAGACATCAACCAAACACTGCATTATATTACGGGCGTGACACAAGTCACAAACGTGATACTTAAGTCACAATCGTGACAGTTATGAGTGACTGGTCGCTTAAAATTTAAGTAAAAATGATGACATTATTTTAATTGGACATAATTAGACAAAGTAATGTTAGACAAAAAATTCGGAGTCATTTTACTTTGGGCTCCATATAACCATCAATTTTTTAAATATATGTTCTACGTATTAAATAGTATCTAAAATAGTACAAATAGGACTAAGCTTTTTTTTTACATTAAAACAACTACGAGAGAAAATAAATTAATAAAGAGGAAGCAAAAACTAATCCCTAAGCTAACAGGTTTTACCCCATACACCCAGGCCTAGGCCTCCTTAGAATTAATTATTAGAGAAAAAACATCGAAAAGAATAACAGAAGAAAGAAAACTTGGTAACTAGTGCCAAGTAAAACGATCTGCATGTAACAGAGCTACCCTTGCTAAAGAATGAGCGACTCTATTAGCATTTTGAGACGTCCATAGGAAGGACAGATGTTAGAAGTGAGACTTTAGCTTCTGACAGTCAGCAAACACTAAACCAACTTCGGAGAAATTAGAAGAACTAGAGTTAAGACCATTGATAACCTCTAAACAATTTGATTCTAATAGGATATTATCCAAATTAAGGCTTGTAATCCAGGCTAAAATCTCTCTGATAGGTATGGCTTCTGCTAGAGTGGCATTGGTACAAAAAGGAATATGCCCCGAAAAGCCCAAAATAAATTTACCATGATGGTCTCGAAGGATAACCTTAAAACCTGACTTGTTTCCGTCTTTTTTCAACTGAAGAGTCAACATTGCACTTGACCCAACTAATCGAAGGGTGTTTCCACCCTAAGGAACGACTAGGCTTACTAGATACAACCTGCACTTGCCCAAACATACTTTTCGCCGCTTTCCAGTCTCGAAGATAGTCATCCGCAAATGACACAATAGTATATGAGGGAGTATATTGTTGTTTCCAGCAAAAGAGATTCCGATGAAACCGCAAACTCTAACAGATAGTAAGGGCTTTATCTCTCTGATCCAAATTATCTCCACGTAGCCAAGCAATAATACAGTCCTTAATAATAGCGCTATGTAAAATAACACTTGCGGACATCTATGCGTTTCGAGCATGAGGGCAAGTAAGCAAGACATGGTCCATAGTCTCCAATGTACCACAGCGTGAACAAGCGGGGTCCAAATTAACCCCACCCGTTAGGATGCGCTGCTTACAAGGAACAAAGTCACGCAAAATACGCCAAGTAAACTCTTTAATCTTGGGGGAAAGATGAGTACCCCAAATGCCATTCCACGGGCCCACCACACTATAACCTTGATTACCTGACAAGAGATAAGTAGCAACCCTATATCCAGACTTCACACTATAAATCCCATTCCTGACGTGATGCCAACAAGGGGTATCTTTCGGCCTAGATGGAGAAATGGGTATTTGGAAAACTTGTGACGTCTCTTGAGGAGCTAGAATACCATAAACCAGAGAAGAATCCCAAGTTGAATTATTAGGATCAATCAACTCATTAACTTTTATCTCAGATATACCATGTAAAGGATTCGAGAGCACATAGAAATTAGAATCATTGAGCATCCAAGGATCTTTAAACACCAAGATCGAAGCACCATCACTAACCCGCCATCTAACACTCTTGTCTAGAAGACTTTTAGTTGAGTAGATACTTTTCCAAATGAGACTAGGGTTTCTTGCTTCTCTTGCATGTAGGAAATCATAATTCGAAAAATATCGGGCCTTAAAAACCTGGCTCACTAAAGAATCTGGGTATGTTAGAAACTACCAACTCTACTTACACAACATCGCGAGATTAAAATACTTCAAATCACGAAAACCCATGCTGCCTAATTTCTTAGGAACACACAGTCGCTCCCATTTAGCCTAATGAATTTTAGCACGGTCGCCCTAAGAAGAACCCCATCAAAAGGAATTTATCATCTTCTGTAAATCATCACAAATGCCCAGAGGGAGCTAGAAAACACTATACAATAAGTAGGAAGGGCTTTAACAATTGTTTTCAAAAGAATTTCATTTCCTGGTCTTGAAAGTAGCTTGTTCTTCCAACTAGTAATTCTTCTACTTAAGCGATCCTTCAAAAAGGCAAAAACCTGTTTTTTATTTCTCCCAATCAACGAAGGTAACCCAAGATAACGACCATGGGCAATAGGATAAAAAACCCCCAAAATATTAGTAATAGCCTATCTAACATCTTGCTTCGTATTATAGCTGAACATGACACCCGACTTCTATATATTGATTGCTTGATCCGACGCCTCTTCATAGTTAGAGATAATATTCTTGAGATGACCACATTCATTGGATGAAGCTCGGAAAAAGAAGAAGCAGTCATCTGCAAAGAAAAGGTGAGAGATATTAGGAGCACCCTCGCAGATTCAAACACCAGGAATATCTCCTCTCAACTCTGCTTTACGCAAAAGAGCTTAAAGACGTTCCGCCCACAAAATGAAAAGATATGGGAAAAGAGGATCCCCTTGTCTGAGACCCCATCTCGGACTAATAGGACCCACACTATTGCCATTAAACGCCACAGAATAATTAACAGTAGTCACACAAAGCTTAATCCATCTAACCCATTTAGCATCAAAGCCCAAGCGAAGCAAATAAATTCCAAATAACTCCAATCAACATCATAAAGCTTACTAATATCAATTTTAAACGCTACATCTCCATATGACCCACAGCCTTTATTCTTCATGTAGTGAATAAGCTCAAAAGCAACTATAATATTATCCAAGATTAATCGACCCAGAGCAAAAGCCGATTGCATAAGAGAGATAATTCTGGGCAAGATTTTCTTGAGTCTATTAGCTAGGACCTTCGCAATAATTTTGTAAATCGCTCCCAAGTAAATCTGAACCTAGTGAGAGGAATTTTAACTAAGTTACAATCCCAAATGCAATCCTTAAACCCATCAAAAAGAGCTCTTGGATACTCATTACCACCAAACTTCTCAGTAGCAGACATTAGATTGTTAAAATCACCCATACAAACCCACGAAAGATGGGAAAGTTGAGACAGAGATTTCAGCAACGCCCAGTTAGATAGTTTTCTGTGACGTTATGAAAAACCATAAAATGCCATTTAAATTTGTCCAAAAGAATAATCTCAACATCAATATGACTATTAGAGTAACCCAAAACAGAAACATCTTTATTAGAATTCCAAAAGAGGGCAAGACCTCTACTGTGACCAATCCGGTCTACACAAAAACAGCAATCAAACTTTAAACTAACACGAATATCCTCCATTCTATTAGAGGAAATAAGAGTCTCACTAAGAAAAAGAAAATAAGGCCTGTTCTGTCGGACAATATCCTTCGACGTGGTGATTGCACGAGGTTGCCCAAGCCTCGGCAATTCCA
The DNA here is from genome assembly GCA_027564335.1 of Erythroxylum williamsii. Lineage (NCBI taxonomy): Eukaryota > Viridiplantae > Streptophyta > Magnoliopsida > Malpighiales > Erythroxylaceae > Erythroxylum > Erythroxylum williamsii. The sequence continues at coordinate 8,238,325 of JANITW010000004.1, read as the reverse complement.
AGCAATGCAATTCATGATGCTCGGCGGCTCCTATGAAGGAGACTGACCGATTGATTTGTAGCAGAAGTTTGTCCGCTGACCGAAGAAGAAGAAGCGCTACCATCATTTTCCCCAACGGTATGTTCATGAGTGGCCGAAGAGGGACACAAGCGTTTTAAGTCATCAACATCCATAACAGATACTTTCTTATCTGTGATGGGTTCAGCAGAATGGGTAATGCGAGTCGTGGATAAAAATCATAATTGTTAACAATCTTCGATTTCGAACCTCCTGCCTTATCCCTGTTTGAAATCCTTGATTCATGGAACTTTACGATAACTATTCAGATATCAAAGGTTGCTTACTTGGGTTAGTCAATATATTTTGCTAAGTGGAGCTCCTACCGTTAATTATACACCATTCCTGATATTTTGGTTGGTCAATATATTTTGGTGTTTCAACTGAAAGACCTACGTCTGCGGCAGACAAATAAATCATCACCCACTTGAAGCCTCCCACATGCGAAGAATTCAATTTGTCCAAAGTTGATTAAAAAAAATGCCTTGCTATTTTAACAGAAGAAATTTTACACTCAATTCCCCTTTTTGATTAGCCTTAGTAAGATTCGTGTTCTCATTCTTTTGGAATGATAAATGAACAAAGATGTGAGAATTTTTCCAGTGTGAAAATTGGGCATAGTGATCAGGACAGTGGGCCAAAAGTTGAGGAGTGTCCTTTGTATGCAAAGAATAACAAGTCATTTCCACCCATTGTTCTACTATTTTCGAATTGTTCCCACAACTCTTAAAATTCTTCCACATCCTCCTTATTTTGATACAAAATCTCTTATCGTTTCTACTTATTTTTTATAATATATATTAATTTTAAAGTTTCGTTTAAAAGAAAAAGGTCTTCAAAATTAGAGAAGTTTCATCCAATCTTATATTAGTATTTTAATCTGTAAATTAATGGAAGAACAGGTCTAGACTTCTAGATTGTGATGATCAAGGTGATTGGGTCTCGGCCAACAGCGTGCAAGTTGATCTTGAGTGTTTATGTTGACGATGGATAGTTGTTTCATATAAAAAACAAAAATAAGTTTATTATATTTAACTTATTCGATGCAGATAAGAAGAAAAAGCAAAATTTAAGTGAAAAACAAGTTTATATAAACCCACCCCACCCGGCAAATTGATAGACCAGAAAGCACAGACAAACTCAATTACAAAGCATTTTGAATGGGCCCTAATTCCAAGGCATTTGTCGCAGACCTCGCCTCTAGTGTGAGTCACGTTCCGGCAAAGTACATCCGACCCACACCTGATCGACCTAATCTTAGCGAGTTCTGGTCGACCTTGGATGATAGTTCTATTCCTGTCATTGATCTACAAGACCTCCGTGGTCCTAGTCGCCCCATCGTTATCAAAGAGATTGGCCAAGCTTGTAAAGATTATGGTTTCTTCCAGGTAATCTAGCTCCATACTTACTGCTGCTTTTTTTTTGGGGATTATTTTCAGTTCTCTTTTACAGAGCTGTGATCCTGATGTCCGCGAACACTTTCTGAAGGTTAAAAACCATGGAGTTTCTTCGACGGTGATTGATGCTATGTTTCGTGTATCGAGGGAGTTTTTTCAGTTGCCAGAGAGTGAAAGGTTAAAGATTCACTCAAATGATCCTATGAAGGAGGTGAGACTCGCTTCCAGCTTCAATGTGAACACAGAACAAGTTTCGAACTGGAGAGATTACCTAAGGCTTTTTTGCCACCCTTTAGAGGACTATATACACCAGTGGCCTAGCAACCCTCCGTCTTTCAGGTAATTAATCATTTTCATGCACCGGGGAATCAACTTTTCCGATGTGATACTTCATATTTTTTCAACCAAAATCATACTGTAAATCGACAATTATGCTTCCCTTTTACTTCTGTTAATTTGCAAAATTTCGAGGAGCAGAGAGGCTGCGGCTGAGTACTGCAGGAATGCTAGAGAATTAGCTCTGACACTGCTTGACGCAATATCAGAGAGTCTGGGCCTAGAAAGGGATTACATAAATACAGTGCTGGGAAAGCATGGACAACATATGGCTGTCAACTACTACCCTCCATGTCCACAGCCTGAGCTCACTTATGGATTAACAGGGCACACCGATCCTAATGCAATTACGCTACTGCTTCAGGATGACGTACCAGGTTTGCAGGTGCTCATCAACGACAAATGGCTTCCTGTCAAACCTATTCCTTATGCGTTCTTTGTGAACATTGGAGATCAAATACAGGTTTGATTATTCTACATCTCAAGTCCTTGACTGCATGCGCATGTCGTCGTTCGTAAGATGAGGTCTTGATTTTTTTTTTAAAAAGAGAACTGCGTGAATTATGTAAATTCTGGCCTAATCAGCCTTCGGTGACAAAAGATTACTATAATCTTCGAACCATCAAATGAATTTGGTCTAAAAGAAGAGTTTTCTAACCGGACAATAATGGAGAGAGAGACCTAGTAACGGCAACCTTATTGAAGGTGTGAGGTCAAGTTTGATGACGCTAAGGAAACTGGAAGGCATGTATTAGGACAGCCAGTGAGGGGGAGCATGCATGACTCTACGTGGCAAAGGATAGAGACGCTGACAGTTACAGTACTCAAATGTCATAAAGTGAAGTCATCCATTTCCATGAATGATACTCATAGTTCACACCTCAAATCCTACCTGCCAGCAACGCTGGTCGTATCTTGTCTCAATTAATCCTAACTATTTATTTATGTAGATTTTATGTAAATAAATGGTCAGGATTAATTGGGATAGGATAGAGCCAACATTGTTGGTACAGAGGATCCCGTCTCCATAGTCCACGGGGTCAAATTCTCTACAATCTTATCTATATATATTTTTAGGTTCTACATATTTATACGGATAAAATAGTATAGAATAAGGTTACTATAAGATTATAGGTACAAAATATCTGATCTCCTTACTAACACACTTCGCAATGTTTGTGACATACAACTCTACTCATGATGCATGTCGAATAGGTATCATTTTCTCTGCTTTAATAAATCTGTTTTAATCCTATTTCACGTTTAATATAACATTATTTTGTTAATTTTTGCAAATAATATAATGTAATTTTTACTATAAAATAATATCATATTGAGCAAGAAATAGGGTTGAAACATAATAATAGAAAGAGAAAATTTGAATCCTATCGACTAATGCTGAAAACACTTACTGCTAACAAGATTTTATTAATTGAATTGACAAAGTTCCAATGCATAATAAGTCGTCCTCATAAATTTTGGTTCCGGACCCTAAATAAAGAATAATTAATTCATGTTGGGTAGCTTTTAGGAATATTGATACAGTTGCTAGTTATTGAAGCATACTCGTTCATGTTTGAGTCTTTATGATTATACGAGTTAGCAACACCAAGTCATCCTACATTGTTTAGATCTTCCTTTGTCTCTTTTGTGTGGTTCAAATAGTTAGAACTAATGTTTTAAAAATCCAATAGATTTACCAGTTTAGCATTGAAAAATTTGAATCAATTACTTTATTATGGTTTAGTTTTTAACTTTTTGATTTGATTTAGTTTAACGATCTTTGTTATTAAAAACTGACCAGTTTATTAATTAGTCAATCATTTTTCAAAAATCAACCAACTTTTATAAACCAAAATAAACAAATAAATTTTTATTTAAAAATCTTCTTTTTCAATTAAATTTTAAAATTTTCGATAGACAAGAAAAAAAAAATTTCTTCAATCATTGATCGGTTTTATAACAGTCTAATATAAGTTAAACCTTAAATTTCTTATCTTATTAGTTTAACTTCTGATCTAGTTTTTAAAATATTAGTTAGAACCTTTTTAAGAACTTTTCTAAATATTGAAAATTTAGGTTAAATTTGTAGATTTCCTTGATCCTCTATTAGTTAGAATTCATTAATTCTTTGAGCTTAAATTCTTAAACCAATTATTTGAATTTATTTATTTTAATTTTAAATGTGAAGTCACTAAATAATTTACTTAATTATATCATTTACAGATCATTACATGTCACCAGTATTTATTTATTCCATGTTTAAAAGATAATAATTTGGAGACTTCAGTAATTATAAAAACACCAAATCACCCTACCTAAGTATCCCATTTTCTTCAGTATTTACAATGATAGACGACATTATCGTGATCCTCCTCTTATTGGTTTTCAAGTAATTGAATGTTACCCAATGCAAGGTTGATATGTTTTGCACAGGTGATAAGCAACGACCGTTACAAAAGTGTACGCCACAGAGCCCTCGTGAACAGCGAGAAAGAGAGGATCTCTATTCCAACATTCTACTGCCCATCGGCTGACGCTGTGATTGGACCAGCCCCGGCGTTGACAGATGATGATAATCATCATCCTGCTTTCTACCGGAGATTTGCATATAGCGAGTTCTATCGGAAGTTCTGGAGCCGAGGGCTTGCCGAGGAGAACTGCTTGGACATGTTTAAGATTAAATGAACGTTCGCATACCCTTTGAATCGTCATTCACCCTTGGGAGCTTTGATTAATTACTGCCCCATGATAACGTGTGAAGTCGAGCGCTTCATTTTGTTGAAGAAATAAACTCCTAGACGGAACTATAAATATAAATTTGAATAATTTAAACAACTTAATTGTAAGAGTGTTGGGCCGCCTCTTCCAGTGTAACATAATATTAAATAAATCATTTACTATTAAAATCAAACAAAGAATTCAACTCCTGAAACGGTGTATGTCTTTTGTCCATCTGCGTGAAATCGCCGGTGAGTATGAAACAAGTAGCTCAACATGATAGCTACTTAATTGGAGTTGGTCAAAATTTTGTTCGAAGATGAGGCAAAAGTCTTAATCGCATCGTTTTCCTTGTTTGAAACTAGTATTATGGGATAAGGATAGTCTACCTCATTATTCATATTTAAATTTATATAAGAATCTATGCTTCTATCTCATTATTTAAATTTAGAATAGCTCAAATGTATATATTTTGTTTGTTAAATTATTATACAGTGTATGTATACATACAATACGAGATCAATCCTTTTCTTTTTAGTTCACTTGCTCTTTGTCTTCAGATACGCCCACTCCAAATCCAGTATATCAAACCTGAATTCAAAAAGACAAGATGCTACTGTGTTAAACTTTATTTTCTCTAACTGAAGGAGTTTCTGCATATGTCTTTGGTCTACAAAGCTCTCGAAGAGTTTGTTCAGCTCTTGCCAGTACTTTTGGCTCCATCTTTCAACAGAGACAATTACAACCACATATTGATCTACATGAGTTGAAGAAAAATGATAGTGAGTGTTACCCAACTGTACCAAATTCAAGAAGAGTTGTTAATGTCTTCCCAAAGTCAAAAAGGGAAGGGAGAAGAAAAACTCTGCATGCGGAAAGAAGTTGTCCACACCCTTCCCCAATCAGTTTTCAATCATGCTAAAATCTTCTCTTCTTTGGTTTAATTTCTACAAATAGTGAAGTTTCTTCGTCTTATTCGTAATTTTTACGAAAAGAGAAGGGAGAAGAAAAACTTTGCATGTGGAAAGAAATTGTCCACAGCCTTCCCAAATTAGTTTTCAATCATCCCAATATCTGCATGATTCGTGCATGCACGTCTGATATGATTCACCCTAATGAGTTCATGTTATATATATATGAGTACTTTTGTCTGATGATGAAGAGAAGAAACTCTCAAAATTCATATTGGACTCAACGAAATAACCATGACAAAAGCTAAATTCAATGCCATTATTTACAGAAATTTAGGTCTTCAGTATCATAGTATCATCACTGTACTAAACCTCAGAACTGAACCTATTGCTTTCAATGAACTTCATTCACATCTAATTGCCCATGAAATCCTCCTTTAAAGCCATCACAATATCCTTGTTGCCAATTTTGCTTGCAACAATTAACCCAATCCGCAAGTTGGCATCCTCCCTATGTAAGAACATTTATGGATCGAATGATTTATGTACCTATATCTATTATTGTTTTGTTTTGTCAAATGTTGATTTATTCCCTTTCTTCTTCCTTCCTTTAATGTGGTTCTTCAATGGTTCAGAATTATTGAGATTCACCTTAATAAGTTTGTGTTTTTAACATTTAAATACTCAATCACCAACCATCATGTTGGTTCACCAACCATCATGATGGTTCATTGTTGAAAGAGAAAGGGAAAGGGTCTTTGACCCATTTGAGATCCATTCTATAATATCTAATAACCATTATCTTGGGTACTTTTTATAGGACTCAAATCTATAAGTTACATGGGACATAAAATAGTCTAACAATCTCCTACTTAGCCCATGTTACGACTTGGTGATCTAATAATAAAACTTTAAGTCTACACAATACATGGAATCGATCAAGTTATCCTTAATTGAATTAAGCTGATGGGATCATGGCGATCACAAATTATGTAACCTAATTCCTTCCATATATCACATAATCAACTTAACTCAACAAACTTTAAGTGGGTACTTCGGTAATTGTTATCTCACAAATAATAATTATTGTACACAACATAATATTGATAACTAGTAAGTGAACAAAAACATATGACTGTAATTGAATTCATAAGTGCCATAACAATTCGAGCTATATGTATATATACATGTCATAACATTATGCTAACCAGGACTTATCTATAAGGCCTATTCGTTTAACATGACCAATAAATGTTTTGGGTGGTAAGCCTTTCATTAATGGATCCATTATCATGAGATCAGTAACAATATGCTCAATTGACACTTTATGTTTTTGCACTTCTTCTTTCACAGACAAATACTTCAAATCCATATATTTTGCACCCTTTGAATATTTGTCATTCTTAGAGAAGAATACTGCTGCGGAATTATCACAATAAATTCTTAACGGTTTGGTAATACTATCGACAAGACCAAGACCTAAGATAAGGTTACGCAACCACAATCCAAGAATCGTGGCCTCAAAATACGCCATAAATTTAGCCTCCATAGTGGAAGCAACAATGACGGACTGCTTTCCACTTTTCCATGAAACTGCTCCTCTAACTAATAGAAACTTGTAACCAAATGTAGATTTCTGTGAGTTTACACAACTGGCATAGTCTGAATCCGAGTAACCTATCACTTCGAGATGGGTTGATTTGCTATATGTGAGCATATAGTCCTTGGTGCCTTGTAAGTACTTAATGACTTTCTTTGTAACTTTCCAGTGGTCCAGTCCAGGATTACTTTGATATCGTCCTAACATTCCAACAGCAAAACTGATATCTAGCCTAGTGCATGTTTGAGCATACATTAAGCTCCCAACTACTGACGCATAAGGAATAGACTCCATGTCCTTACGTTTCAAATCGTTTCATGGACATTGCATTACACTAAATTTGTCCCCTTTCTGAATTGAAACTATCAATACAGAGCATTTTTTTATATTTGAAATCTTTCTAATTCTTTCTCAATATAAACTTTCTGAGACAATCCTAATAATCCTTGTGATCTATCCCGGAATATTTCTATTCCTATGACATAGGATGCCTCACCCATATCTTTCATTTCAAAATTATTAGAAAGAAATTTTTTTACATTATGTAACAAAACAACATTATTTGCAGCAAAAGGATATCATCAACATATAGGACTAATATAATGAACTTGTTCCCACTAACCTTCATATAGATACACCGATCAACGGTGTTTTCTACAAAACTATATAATGTAATGATATCATTAAACTTCAAATACCATTGTCGGGAAGCTTGCTTCAGTCCATATATTGACTTCTTTAATTTACACACTAATCGTTCCTTTTTTGTGATCACGAAACCTTCCAGTTGATCTATATAAACTTCTTCTTCCAAGTCACCATTTAGTAAGGCAGTCTTTACGTTCATTTGGTGAAGTTCTAAATCATAATGAGCCACCAGTGCTATAACAATTCTTAAAGAGTCCTTTTTTGAAATTAGAGAGAAGGTCTCTTTATAATCAATACCATCCGTTTGAGTGTAACCTTTGGCATCAAGGCTAGCTTTATACCTTTCAATGTTGCCTTGCGAGTCACTTTTGGTCTTAAAGACCTATTTACAACCCACTTGCTTTGCACCTTCCGGAAACTTAACTAATTTCCAAACATCATTGTCATCCATTGATTTCAACTCTTCTTTCATAACATTGAACCTTTTTTCAGAATTGTTACATTCTATGGCTTGTTTGAACAAGCCTAAATCTTTATCAATGTTCAAGTCACATTCATGTTTAAGTGAGTAAATTTCATAGCCATTTGAGATAGCTAGTCTTCTCTGCCTTACAGACCTTCGTAATGCTACGTCTTGTGACATTACTTGATCATTTGTAACTTGATCATTATTAGCTAGTTCATCATTAATATGTTCAATTTGTGAAAGTGGAACATTAATTTGTTGCTTTGATATGTTACGTATCCGTGATGCAACAAGAGGAATAACAACCGATGGAATCACATCTGATGTAGTAGTGTCTACTTGTCTTGGAGTTGTTTCTACTTGATTCTCGTGAATATCCACTTTGCGTGGTTCTCTACTCCCACTGATTTGACCATTCTCAATGAACCTAGCATTATCAAACTCAACTATTCTGGTACTATGGTTAGGACAATAAAATCTATACCCCTTTGACTTTTTGGGATAGTCGATGAAATAACCACTAACGGTTCTCGCATTAAGCTTCTTTTCATGTGGAGTATACAGGCATACTTCTGCCGGACAACCCCAAATGTGAAGGTGTCGTAAACTAGGTTTCCTTCCTGTCCATAATTCATAAGGTGTCTTAGGAACTGCCTTACTAGGAATCCTATTTAATAGATATGCAGGGTCTTTAATGCATGCATCCACAATGATAAAGGTATGGTACTATTACTTAACATGCTCCTAACCATTTCCATAAGAGTACGATTATGCCTTTCAGCTACATCATTTCGTTGTGGTGTACCAGGCATTGTGTATTGTGCATATATGCCTCAACTGGCAAGAAACTTTGCAAATGGACTTGGACATTGTCCACTTTCATCAAATTTTCTATAATATTCACCACCTCTATTAGACCTCACTATCTTTACTTTTCTATCTAACTACCTTTCTATCTCATTAATGAACACCTCTAGGATGTCCACAAACTGAGACTTCTTATGTAGGAGATAAATATATCCATATCGTGAGAAGTCATCAATAAAGGTAATGAAATATTTTTCGTTGTCCTAAGAAGGAACATCGAAAGGACCACAGATGTCAATGTGTATTAATTCAAGCAATGTGATACTTCTTATGGATGGATGCTTTGATATATTTTTGGTTTGCTTGCCTTTAATGCAATCCACACATATATCCCATTCATCAAAATCCAATGGAGGTAAGATTTCTTTTTTCACTAACCTTTGTACCCTTTCTTTGGATATGTGACCTAATCTTTTATGCCATAAAAAGCAGAACATTCATTATGTGCACTACGTTTATTTCCTATAATATGGTTATCATGAAACAGAGATTCAGCAAAATCAACATCAAGATTGAAACGATATAAACAATCAATTAATGTACCAGAACCATAA
>JANITW010000004.1:8116790-8130955 GCA_027564335.1 Erythroxylum williamsii | reverse complement strand
ACCATAAACATATTACCCACCTAGTATCGCTTGAGTATCAGACTCACTGCTGTCCTTCCTCTTGCGATTGGGTCAAATCAGCTTGGTTCCCTATAATAAACCAAGTTCTCATTTAATTAACAATCCATAGAAAATATTCCATAAAGCTTGACAATCAAATAAAGCATTAAAGGTCTTCATCCGACTTCCATCTAAATTCTCGAACCCTTCGAAACAAATTCCGAACTTCCCTTCTTCATACAACTTGTAGCCTTTTATTTCTAGGTCACAACGGATCAAGAATCACCTCAATTGGACATCTATACCAAAAGATATGCCCAAAATACTAAAAACCATCTTTTCTGGAAATTGGGGGTGCTCACCGGGATGTCTGGCCGCTTGCCGCGGCGAACAACTCGGGCTCGCCACGGCGTGCATATGCTGCGACGTCTGCTCCACGCGGCGAACCAAACGCCGCAAGCCGCGACATCTACCTGCGCACGTCGCGACGTCCACGGCATTTTTACGTCGCGGCGAATAAATTATTTGCGCGTCGCGACGTCTGAGTCGAGGAACCGACCCCGAACTCCAATTTTTCTGCATTTCTCATCTAAAATCCTTTCCAAATCCAAATGCAACATAACCAAACTATAGATCAAGTCCTCTACTACATTTCTAACCCATTCTAAACTTCAAATCCATCACAAACACATCAACCCAAGGAAATCCCTACATTTATGCCCTAAAACCTTCGATTCTCACGGATTCAACATTCTCTAGGTTTAAAACCAACCAAAACAAGTTAAACACAAGCAGAACTTACCCGAAAATGGTTCGAAACTGACGGAAAACTCAAGGATCGCAAAACCTCTCTTCTCTTCCCTCTTCCTCCACCGTCGGCGCTACTCTTCTTCTTTCTCCTCTCCCTTTTTCCTTTCTTTTCTTTTCTTCCTTTCTTTTCTAATCTCTTAACCCTAAAGACATGGAACAAAGACCAAAATACCCCTCTTAGCTAAGCCCAAATCCATTCCCACTCAAGTAAACTTCCCAAAATGCCCTCATAAACTTTTTACCCTTTAATCCTCATCTAACCACAATTAAACCCTAATTATCCAATAATACTCCATCATAAATCAAACTAAGGCATAAACACATAATTAACTCAATTCATGCTTAATGACATCATAAAAAAATTTCAGGGTCTAACATAAACATCTTCATTTCATGTTTTTATTTTCTATATCTATATGCATTAGTAGATCTGTTTTTTGAGGTTCTGTTTTATTTTCTGCTGAGTATATTTGATATATATTATGTATGATCAAACCCTTATAGAAGGATCATGGCACATCTCATAGCTTCCATTATTTCTACAAAATTGGCAGCTTGGTATGGAACTAGAGAAAATTAGAGTTAAGAACATACCCCTATGGGTTAACATCCATAATATTCTACTGGAATATCGGACCATTAAGGGCTTGAGCCTGTTAGCTAGCTTTTTAGAGAAACCAATTTGTATGGATGAGAATACAACTTTAAGGAAATAGGTTGGTTATCCTAAATTATATGTGAGCATGGATATTTCAAAGGAGATGAAAGATTACATTCGTATCTTAAGGTTGGCAGATGGAAATTCTCTAAAGGAGGATAAAGTCATGGTAACTTATCATTGGAAACCTTCTCTATAATTTCAGGGAAAATATGAAAACCAACAGAGAAAGTCTTTGATAGGGGAGATTATGAAGAATTGATGAGACCAGATGAGAATAATTTAGAGGGAAAAACAAAAATTGAAGCACTTGAAGTGTAGAAAAGGATGTTGGTGGATTTGGAATTGGAGATTTTAGAAGGTAGAAATCAGTTTTATGTGGCTAAGAGGGATCAAATTGAGCATATTGTTGAGGATCAACAATAGATATGGTTTATAACAAAAAATATGACAATATAACAAACTAGGGGAGGGGCAGAAATAGATGACTGCATTACAAATAAAGTAGAGTTGAATCCCTTAAGAGCTCAACAACATGATGCCTCCAATGGGCCACAACATCAAGATTTGTTGCATCAGATGGAAAATCAAGGGGAAAAGATGGAACAAGTGCAAACTAGAAAAAGTAATCGGAGTAGTAGGAAAAGCTCAAAAGGTAAAATTATTTTTATAAAACCTTTCTAGCTTGGAATGTTATAAGAGTAAACAACCCTTTGAAGCTTAATGCCTTGAAGGAGTTTGTATGATATGAGAAGCCTAAATTATTTTGTATTTTAGAAACAAATATTAGAATAGTAAATGTTAATAAATTAGATTGTTTTAGGAGTCAATGGAAGTTAAAATCCAATCACTAGTACCATGGGTATGGAAGAATCATCATATTCCATGACGAGGAGTTTATAGAGGTAGAGGTTTTGGAAGTAGGGGAGCAATTTATGCAAACGTAGCATATTTCAATTTTGGCCGCCTTTATATACGGTCATAATACTGCATTTCAAAAAAGGGACTTATGGAATTTTATGAGGAAAATTAAAAGAATATTTAGTGGTCCATGGATCATAAATGACAATTTCAACTTTACTATATACCAATCTAAAGCTGAAGGAAACTGTAACTTACACAACTACAATACCAATTTGCTGGATTGCATCAAAGACATGAAATTTTTTTACTTAAAATATGAGGGTTATAGATTTACTTGGAGCAATAAGCAGAGCTCTAATTGGTTCATCATAAAGAAATTACATAGGGCTTTGGTGAATGTGGAGTGGTTAACTATTTTTTCAAATAGTAAAGCCATGTTTTTAGACCCAGGATTCTCGAACCATACCCCGATTAAGGTGGTCAATCTATTATCAAAGGTTTATTTGAAGCACCCATTCAGGTTTAACAATTTGCTGGTCAATGTAGAAGATTTCCAAGAAGCAGTCAATAAGGGAATGGAGGTAGAAGTGACTGGTAATAAACAATTCATTTGTTTGCAAAAACTAAAGGCTATTAAGTAGGAGTTGAAGAAAGTAAATGGAAGTAGAGGTTCTAGCACAATGCAAGGGGTAGAAACTGCTAGGCATCGACTCTCATTTTTACAGAAAGCACTAACTGATAATCCTATTGTGGGGGAGGAGCAGGAAGCACTAAAGTCCTACATGCAAGTAGTTGATAATCACTGCCCATCATTAAAAAAGAGGTCGAAAGTCAACTGGCTCAGGGAAGGAGACAGATGCACTAGATTCTTCTTCAATACCATTAAAGCTAGGAGAAATGTTAACAGGATCACCTCGATAAAAGCAAAATCAGGGGAGATCTTGTATGGGCAAGCTGTAATTGCTCATGATGCTATGAAACATTTTTAAAAGATTATAGAATCTGAAGGTAATACTAGTTCTTGCAGTGAGGATCTCAGGAAGTTTATTTCTCCTAAATTTCTTGAAGATCAAGGGGATCTCTTAACAAGGCAGGTCATAGATCAAGAGATAGAAGAAGTGGTTTTTAAAATGAATGGTTTAAAGGCTCCTAGACCAGATAGACTGAATGGACTTTTCTATTAAAAAAGTTGGAATAAAATGGGGGAATATTATAAAAGAAATAGAGCATGAATTTTTCACAAAAGGAGTAATCCTCAAAGAGATCAACAACACTTCCTTGAGCTTAATTCTAAAAAGTCATAACAATACTACAAGGAGTGATTTCAGGCCTATCTGATGCACTAACTTCAACTACAAGATTATTGCTAAAATACTGGGCAACAAACTGAAATCTGTGCTACACTACATCATCAGTGAAAACCAAGGAGCATTCTTAAGTAAACGAAATATTGGGGACAACATCCTAATTTTGCAGGAACTTCTAAAGGGGTGCACAAGAGGAAAATCCCATCAGAATTACAAATTAAAAGTTGATCTCCATAAGGCATTTGATATTGTTAGTTGGGGTCTCCTATTGCAGATTATGGAAGCCATGAGTTTCCCTTATATTTTTATCAATTAGATAAAAGAGTGTATTTCTACGATTTTGTTAGGATCATAATCAATGGGAGTCCTACTGAGTTGTTTAAAGGCAAAAGAAGACTTAGGCAAGGGGATCCTCTTTCTCCCTACATATTTCTAATCTGCATGGAGACTCTTACCCTCATGCTAAAATATAAGATCTCCATGACTCTAGAATTCAAGTTCCATACAAAGTGTAAGTTGCTTTCATTAACTAGCTTATGTTTTGTAAATGACCTAATCTTTTTTAGTAAGGCTGATATCCCCTCAATTACGGTACTAATGAATACCTTGCAAAGCTTTAAGGAGATGTCATGTTTGAACATCAATTTTCAAAAAAGTTTCTTCATCTTATCGAAGAGTATTGCACACCTAGCTAATGATATTTTTCTTATCATCATAATGGGTAATCAAGAGCCTCCTATGACTTATTTGGATATCCCTATCTTATCGAGAAGACTTAGATTTAGAGAATGCCTATCCCTTATTGAAAGGATACAAAGGAGATTAGATTCATGTACAAACAAAACATTATCGTATGGAGGCAAACTTCAGCTCTTAAAATTGGTTATTATGTCTATGAATACCTATTGGTGTTCTCATATTTTCCTCACTAAGGGGTTGATAAAAAATGTGGAAAAAATGATAAAACATTTCCTATAGAGTAAAGAGAAAGGAGAAAAAGGGACAGCCAAAGCCAGTTGGACTCAAATTTGTCAATCTAAAGCAAATGGAGGACTAGGCCTGCAGTGAATTGGCAGATGCAACAAATGCTTACTGTTGAAAAGATTATGGAAAATTTTAAGTGAGAAGGATTCATTATAGGTTAAATGGGTGCATACCTATATATTAAAGGGTGAAAGTCTATGGGCAATCATATCTAAAGATAGTTTTTCATGGTTCTTTAACCAAATTCTTATATTGAGGGAGGAAGTACAACATCAAATTACTTGCAAAATAAGGACAGGGGATAGAATTTCCTTATGATATGACAATTAGACAAGTCAAGGAGCTCTAATTCACCATCTGATTGTTAGGGATACTCTGGATAGATTTTCAAAAAAAGTTTAAGTCTAAGAGTTAATTGCTAATGGTAACTGGGCTCTTTCCTTTGAGGAGATCAGAACTCTATTGAATGTTCCTTACAGCTAGTCCATTCTAAAAGTATGTATCCTCTCCTTCATTCAATACAATGAAGGAGAGGATACATACTTTTGGAATTAACTAGATATAAGGGACATAACAAATAGGCAAGCAAAACAACTGAAGTATGGGACAATACCTATAGTTGGATGGGGTAAGTTGATATAGAGAAATACTATCAAGCCAAATGTTAGCTTCGTGAGCTAGTTATCCATGAAGGATAGACTAAGCATTATGTCTAGACTAAAATTCCTCTCTTCTTCTAAAAGATGTATACTTTGTAATCTAGATGATGAGGACAGGGACCATCTATTTTTTAGCTATGAGTTCTCTAATAGAGTATAGAGGCAAGTTGCATCTCTATATGCACATAATAATCTAAATGACATTATCCAAAAGATACTAAGGAACCATACACCCAAACACGACAAGGATGTTTACAGAGTAGCCTTTACAATATGTTTTTAGGAGATCTAGTAGGAGAGGAATAACAAAAGATTTGTTTAAAGGGAAAGAGACATACTTGCCCTTATAAAAATCATCTAGAATAATATTAGAGAACAACTAGTCATAAACCAGTTGGAGAAGAAATGCAACGTGAGAATAGTTATTTCTTGGAGACTCTAACGAGAATCCAAGAATACCCAATACATAAAGCAGTATTTCCACAACCTAATCTAGCTAGTTATAATACGCACAATAGTTTTGAAAGAGTCTAAATTTGAGTTCTTAACTTACAAAGCCCTCATCCACGAGATGGTTATGTCAGATCCTCCACGGGTGCTAAAAACTTGCAGTCGGGAGAAGAGATATAGTAGTCGGAGCGCAAACACACAAGAAGACCCTTCGTATTTCCTAAGCAGGGAAAGAGAGTGAAGACGGAAAGAGAAGAAAAAAGTTACATCGATCAAACGAGAAAGATCTTACCTCCACAACTACATGGATACTGATGACCGAGACATTGGAGTCTTAATTAGGAAGCTTTTAGTGAAATATTAAAAAGGGGTATCTTTTACTTAACTCGTTTTGGAAACTCCGAGAATACATTAGAAGGTGGATAGTAGACGGTGACTTTTCTTAGTTTACGATATCGTTTGTGTGTTTTGATATTCTCTTAATAGCATAATAGTTGTAATAAACCCTTATTCTTTTTAATCTGTTTTAATTTTTCAAAAAACAAAAAAAGTCTGTGCGTTGTTATACTCTCTGGATAGTCTGCGAAATAATAGCTCCTTACACAAAAATGCTTGTACACATATACGAGGAATACTATTACAAATATACAAATATGTTCATGTAGTTTCATATACTCCGGGTTTCTTTAACGCCTCGGACTTAATCCAGTTATCGTCCCGGAAGAAATATAAAAAAAATACATTTTTGTTCTCGGGGCTTGAACTTAAACGAACAATGGTTATTCTCGTGACAATAACCCCACTCAGTCTACTAGGACTCTCCATGCCAACTTCAACTATTGATCTCATGCTTTTTTTGCAGATTTTGAAGAGACGATTCAGTATAAAACTTAATGGAAATCTTTCAGTACAGTAAATAATCTACGTCTAATATAATCCACGAACGGTTTTCCAGGAACCCATAAAGTAGGTAAAACAATAGAAGTTCTGTGTACTTGAGCCAACAGAAGCTGAAAAGGAAGGAGAAGGGTACGAAAAGAGAAAGGCAAGGAAGGTTGAAACATGCGTAACTACACGAGCAGCCCGGACGGGACATATCCAAAGTCAATGTAAAAAGAGAAGCATCATTGGCAATTTTCATGATGAGAAGGAGATCTTACAGTGCCATAGATATCATAAAGTAACACTCCCCCATTTCAAAGTTCAAACTCTAGCCTCCTTGACCATGCAGACTAGACCCCACTCACACTCACAACCCCCAACACATAATGTTGCACAAACCCCAATACCCAAACTTACATTCATCTTCGAACACACCAAGCTAGTAAACAAACATTTGGCTACTTTTTCCAAGTTTATAAACACATCCACATCATCTGCTCTGTACCACTACCACCACTGTGAATTGCAGTGACCTCCTTGGCTGAAAAGAACCTTAGGGTTATTGATAATGGCTAGTGCTGGTACCTCCTCTATGTTCCCGGTCTGCCATGCTCAGAACGCCACTTGCATTTCTCGTATCTTTTCTCCTGTTTTGCATGTTTGAGAATGGAGATTCTGTAAAATGACAGGAGTAGTATAAAGCAAGCAAGCTAGCTAGTTAGCTGCTGCTGCATCTTAAAATGGTAGATCAATCAGCTAACGTTTGCCATGTTGAATATCTGATGAACTGCTGATGCTACTTCATCCGCTGATGCCACCTTACAATCATCTTCTATCTGCCATAAGTACCATACCAAAATTGCACCAACGAAATATGAAATGAAGACAAGATTTTGAAACTGTTCAAAGAGACTCTTAACTTTAAGAAATAGGGAAGGAA
This sequence comes from Erythroxylum williamsii, assembly GCA_027564335.1. Lineage (NCBI taxonomy): Eukaryota > Viridiplantae > Streptophyta > Magnoliopsida > Malpighiales > Erythroxylaceae > Erythroxylum > Erythroxylum williamsii. The sequence goes on along the minus strand of JANITW010000004.1, from coordinate 8,123,401 downwards.
AGAAAGTGAAAATATCGAAAAAAGACACTTCCAAAAAATGTTAGTGGAATATAATGAGGGATTCAAATTATGGTTGACCAAACAGTCAAACCAATAAACAAGAGTAGTAAATCAGTAGTGCATACCTTAAGATTGAACGAATAAAGAACCGTGTTTTGAGAAGAAGTGATATTAAGGTGCAGAATTGTAAGCCTTAAATCTTCTATGGCAATGATGGCCCTCAACAACTGCCCCTGTCTTCTTTTACACTGAACCTTCAAATTGACATGGTTCTGTATGATGGTCACTTCTATCTCAGCCGCTTCCAGTTTCTTTATCTCTTCTGCTTCTTCCTCAAAATGGCCAACCTCCGTCTGTATATTGCTGTCCGAATGCGGAGTAAACAAACCTTCTGACGAAGGGCCTGTTGCTGTTTCTGTTTTTCGCATACGCTTTTGTGCTTGAAGAGATTGTAGTAGCTGCTCCAGTTCCTTCACAAAGTCTATTGCACCTCCTATAATGGATGCTTGGTCACCCTTTCCAAGCATGAAAAAGAAAGAAAGTTAGCACCTTTTTCAATGGTTATGAGACCCAAGCACTGAACTAGTGAGTCTTGAAAAGGGGCAGGGGTATGAAGAAAATGGAGAGTATATATACTCACCCTCTGAACGTAGGAGGGGGGCATGAGAGAACGAAGAGAATTTAGGTGGCCGTTCATCTGTCGGCGGCGGTTGCGTTCAACAGCAATGTGGGTCATTCGTTGGCTTTCCACTTCTTCTTTGTTCTTGACAGGCCTTGTTCGTTTCCGTTTTTTCAGCTCTTTGGTGACTATTGGAGAAGATTTAAAGAATTGGGTTTCGTTAAGCATGGTGTGCTTAGTAGTACATGGAAAAGTAGAGCCAGAGTTGCCTTCCCGTTCTGTTGAGTTCAATTCCTGAAGCTCAGAACTTACACCTTCCATGCAAGAATTAAATTGTGGGTTTTGAAGGTCTTTGGTTTCTGATTTGACAGGTGAATATAAATCAAGCATTTCATGAGTGACACAACTTTCGGGCTCTAATGCTTGAACTTGGTTTACCACGTCCCATGGGTTTTTGAGATGTTGCAGTTTCAATAAGGTCTGAAAGTTTGGTTCTTTGAAGGAAAAAGATGGAGGTGCTTCTACACTTTGAAGCATTTGGAGAAAAGGCACTTTGTCTTCTAGGCTTGGTATTGACAACCTTTGCCCTTCATCTTGTTCTTCAAATCTCAAACTTGAATTCACAAAGCATTGATCTAAACCCTCCTCATCCAATAGCTCCCCTAAGAACTGTGATAGAAGAAAAACACACAGAAGATTAGGGAATATTGAAGAAAGGAAGGAAACGATGGAAATTCCACACCTACTAACATATTTGGCTAACTCATAAACTCTCAAGAGAAGCAAAGGGAAAAATGCTGGTCATAGATAGGACAAATAGTTGAGTCTCAGAAGAGAAGAAGACAACAAAAATAGAATGAGAATGGAATGTTGAAGAGAAGAAACAGCAGTAGCAGATGTTAGCAATTACAGAAATACAGCACAAATGCATTGAATGCAAACACTGGAGGAGAAGTAAATGCAGTCCATTTAATTGATTCTACCGGAGGAATATTATGGAAAGAGAGAGAGAGAGAGAGAGACAGAAGTACTAAAAATGAGCAAAGAAACATACGCAGGAATTAATGTGTCCTTGAAGCCTCTCCATTACAGCCGAGCAGCAGTAGCAGAAGTAGTAGTAAGGAGTGAATGTGAGAGAGGCAAAGGCAAATCCGAAGCCTTAAATTAAATTCTTCTTTTTCACTGGGTTACCAACAGCATTCTATTGGGGATTCTACCAACTCATGAGTAATAAATGTAACACCCAAAGAAGCAGAAGGAGATAGACATAGACCCCATATATATACACGGACAATCAAAGCAAATGTTCCCTCAAGCTCTGATTCCATAAATGTAAATGTAGGATCTCGAATGGAATAATATTTAAATGCTTTGAAGAGGACCACCACAGGGTATGAGAGAAAGTAACCAAACAGTTCAGAGAAATGGAGCCCAAGAAAGAAGATGGAGTACAGAAACTGAGAAGGATAAAAAAGTAACTAACAAATTGAAGATTGAAGAAAAAACAAGGGAGCTTGGTAAGAAATGAAGAGAATGGTATAAAGAGAAGGTTAAGTGAGAGACAGGTAAAAGGGGTTGGTGATCAGAGAGGAGGGATGTGTTTTACAAGGTCGGAAGCAGCATTATTGGCGGTGGCAGTTTTGTCCGGCAGCGGGGACAGACAGTTGTGGGGACTAATCTTCAAGAGTACAGCCAAAGATTAGAAAGGCTTTGGAAAGTGATTCTATGGCTTGTGTCAACCCTTCTAATCATATATGTCTGTCTTCCCCAACCTCTCCCCCTACACCTTCACACTCTCTGCCTTATCATTTCTTTCTTTCTTCTTCTTCTTTTTTTTTTTTTTCCTGTTCTTATCCACACTGTTTCACTCGTAATAATAAAAATAAAGTTTTTGATAGGTTTTGTTTGGTAAGTTCAAATGAGATGGGTTTATTCTAAAAAGAAAAACTAAGTGTATGCTTGTTTGGGGATAGGTTTTGTTTGGTAAGTTCAAATGAGATGGGTTTATTCTAAAAAGAAAAACTAAGTGTATGCTTGTTTGGGGGTAACGGAAAAAAATGTATAAGAATGGAATGAAATTTTGTGTTTGACATCAAACTATTATTGAAGGGATAATATTTTCATTACTCAATTCTTGGCAATCCTCCATTCCCTTGCTATTTTAGAAAAATGAGAATCATTGATCTATTCTTCTAGTACAAGAGTTTTATGTATACCTTTAATTTGACCATATACTTGATTTTGAACATTCTGTCATTATAAATAGGATATATAAAATATAATTAATTAAATTATATTAAAATTTTGATATAAAATAAAATTTTAACAAATTTTTATTTCTCAAGATTTTTAACAAACCAACCGCCATCAAAGATAATGGTAATCATTCTTTCATCTTAACCAACTATCATAATTATAATGATTATATATATTCTCATTCTTCTCTATATTCATTTCCATTCTCATTTCTATTATCTTCTGTAAATCAAGCGCCCCCTAAAATTCTATGAAAAACTTAAATTAAAGTTACGAGTAAGACAAAAAGGCTATAATATAATCTAACTTAAAGTGAGGCTTAACATGATGCTGCAATTCACATATACACGTACCATATGTTGAATCATAAAATAGAAGTGACTTGTAATGGAGAGACCAATATTGCTTCCAGAAAAGGAGTTATTCGGTCTTCTAGTTCAATTTACACTTAGTGGCTCGTGAAACACATGTACTTTAAATTAACAAATGAATTGACAAGTGTTATGCTCTTTTAATACTTTGTTTTATTTACATTAATGTTGAACTTAAGATCACAAAATTTCAAATGTCATTTTAGGCCTTCCAAATATTTTAGGTAACAACACACGTGATTTCTCCATCAGTAGTTGCTCAATTCTGTGTATCAAAACCCAAAGGGTCCATTTTTACATCATTTGAAAGGTGGGGTTGAGTAAGTGTCCTTAAAATTTGTCAAGTTCTACTATTCGCATTGAATAGCTGACATGCTCAAGTCACCGGATTCCATGTCGACCCACTGCAGGGTATCTTACAACAACTTATTTTATCGGTTTTTTCCGTGCAGTTATGCCTTCTTGTTTTCAGGTGTGTGCTCTTATTCTGGCTCGTGACTGCCATTTTCTCTTGTAACCATAACAGACTTTTTTTCATTCTCCATCTTACAATGCTAAGCCAAGTGAATGGCGGCAAAAGTTTCATGTCATAACGCTAAGGTAAAAAAAGAAATCACTTTCTCATTACCTGCCATACTATAAAATGCTGGACAAACAGAAGAAGCCAAATTTGGATGGCTATATATAATTGTAACACATTTTGGCATTAATGCGGCAGCATTCCGACCCTTCCTTACACCAATTAGGTTTTCTCACTTGTTTTTTACTCTTATTTCTGTAATTGCAGACTGCAACATGATTTGCATCTCTACATATAAATTCATAGCTACGGAGAGGAAGTGATGGAAGACCTTGATATAGGCGTATCAAAACCCTTAAAGCAACTTGCAAGAAAGCAAAAATCGGAGTTCATCCAATCAATCCTTTTTCCGCAGACTAGCTAGGGCGTCCTCTCTAGAAGACGCAACGCAAACGCATGTAGGGTATTGAAGGTTTCTTCATTCTCATTAATGTAAAATTTGATTTTTTTCCCGACCGAGTTGGGTCCTATCTCGCAAGCTGTGGGCATGTTTTGCATTAAATATGTGTCGGGGCTCAAATTTGTCTCCACGGGATTCTGTCATGTAATGAACGGTGTCCATACTTGTTTATGATCTCGACGTCCTCTCTTCAACAATTCCCTGTTATTCACTGTCCAAAGTTTTACTTATTTGCTTTTCAACAACGCAAAATTTGGTTCCACTGCCTTAAGGGACCGGACAACTCTTGTTTCTTTGTGTTGACTCTCGATTCCGGCTTACTCGTCAGTCTGGTACGTTATATGTTTTTGCCATGGCTACAAGGTTATCAGTACAATAGCCTTGATTTTTTTGTAGGAAAATTACATGGGAAGAATATCTCTCGGCACGATTTTTAATCTATGTAATGTTTATACATTTGAACTTTGGACGAGTTGTTTGATAGGAATATGTATGGAAGTAAATGGTCTGTTGCCTGGAAGTTCTGGTAGATTTTATTTGAGCTTTAGATATCAAAGCCTGGTACAAGTAGCAAAGATGTGACTGCGTTTTCTTTTCATGATTTTCACCTGGAAGAGACAAGCATTCAGAACTCCGACTATTTGCAAAGACGACAAGGGCAGGGCCAAATCAATTATACTCGATTGTCTGATGTCTATGAACCTTATCCAATTTGAACAATTATATCTATGTTTCTTCGTAAGAGATCATTGCAAGCTTGCTAGCCACACAACCAGAGCTAATCATTGACATTTTTAAGAAAACTGCTAAAAAGTTTTGAACTTGCCCTTTGCCTGATTGACCAATCATCGGAAAGATAACGCTCAGATTGCTGACGTTAACCTTTGATTTAATGGCTTTCCAATGTCTAATCAATCAAACCCTGTTCCCATCTTAAAAGGTCAAGAACCTAATAAAAACCATTTCCTGAATATTAATTATCTTCCTGCCCTCACCAAATAGCATCCTCAATTTTACTGAGATGAAGCTATGGTATCTGCATATCAGGGTACAGAATCTTATTTACTAAGTTGAATGGAACCAGCTTTCCCACTTCTTAATTCATGTTTCCCAGCTGTCGATTTAACCGAAGTGGTATTACCTTGAGAAGCTTAGCCTCTACTTACACGCGATTTGTTGAGATGGGTTGTCTTGTGCAACCTGAATTGTTGAGGATGGTAGAAGAGTTGGCCATGTTGGTGAAAATTAAGAAGAAGAAGAAGCTGAGAGGGAAGCAGAAGGAATTCAGATGCAAATGGAAGCTAAAAATGATGATGCTTGACATAATTCAAGGGTGTATGAGCAATGCAGATCAAATTCTAATGAAGGGAATTCAATGCAAAAAGGAAGATGATGAGAAGAAAGATGCAGCTGTAATGATTTCGGATAGTGCAGAAGAAGAGCTCAGACATAATTGTTGAAGAATGGAGATCAAAGACAAGAAGAAATGCAGAACAAGAAAGTGCAGAATTAAAACTGAAGTTTAATTAGCAAATCAGGATTAGATAAAGTTAATCAAGAAGAATGAAGTTGGAGCATTTTGAACCTACCACTGACATTTGGATCTGGAGTATTATTTCTGGTCCTTGAAGAATCAAGCAACAACAGAAGGGTTTAGATCAAATTCCACATTGGAAGACAAGTGTTACTTTTGTGTCTTGCCAAATGAAGGAATTTTTATCATATGCTTTTGTTCAGTTTATACTACAGCTCTATGTCTGTTATAGCTATGAAAAGAACAAAAGGAAGTTTCAGAAAGTTACTTTATGTTTGTGCTTTATGTTGTGCTAAAATAGGAAAGTTTGTACTAGCCTAGTTTTTACACATTAGACTATGTTTTTGTTTCCTAGTCCTTAGATGATTCAGAAGTGGAGAGAGCAAGTATAAAAAGCTCATCTTCGTCATTTCTAAAACAGAGAGAAAAAAAACTCCATTTTATCAATACAAAGTTTCAGAAGCATTTTCATTTTTCTGTCCCTTTAACTTTCATAGCAGTAGTAATAGTTTATGTTTTCGGTAGTGAAGATACACACACAAATTACACCCATACACAAAACCAAGAAGTTGAATCAGAAGTTTATTTTCGGTATAGAGGCAATACACTGTTTTTCAAATATAAACCCTAACCATACATACACAGATCCATGAGAAGCAACTTACACACATCAACTCAGTCTACAAGCTGAAACTGAAGAGAAGTTCAAAGAAATACAACAATTTACAGCAAACTCACTTGGTGTTGAAGCAATCGTGGAGGATCCAACTTCCGGTCCTCAAGTCAGAAGCTTTCCTGTCAGTAAAGAGGAGAATACAGATCATTCATATCACACTCAGCAGCTCACAAAG
>JANITW010000004.1:7991834-8007146 GCA_027564335.1 Erythroxylum williamsii | reverse complement strand
AAACCAACGCTTCAAGAATCAACTCGATCGGATGGCGGACGGAAAAGATATAAGCAAAAGATTGCATAAGGGTCGGATTTGAAAATCAATAGCAAAAATCAGGAGGGAATCAAAAATGGCGACGTTTTGCACGTTTGGGAAGCAAAACGACGTCGGATGAAGAAACGGACGTGCGCGCAGAGAGAAAGAAATGCAAAACGGCATCGTAAAGAGGAAACAGAACGACGCCGCTTGGAGGAAAACGCGTGCGCAACGGAGGAAGAACGGAACGACGTCGCACGAGGAGGAGAAAATAGCGTCGCTTTGGAAGCTAGATGGGCGAGCCTACACTCGCGCTCCCAAGGGCGAGCGACTCGCATCCAGCGAGCCCGGACTCGCCCTCGCGAGCCCGCCTGGGTGCGATGGGCGAGTGCAAGCTTAAACCATTTTTTTTTAAACCTAATTCAATCCGAAACTTCCAACTTTAATAACTCTTAATTCCGAACTCCAAATGTAACAAATTCTATGGAAAGCTTGAAGGAAGCCCTTCAACTTTCATGAAGAACTTCAAGGCTAAATTAACCTCTAATTAGGTAAATTTTTCAGTCAAAGGTTTAGTCATAACATAAGTCAACCGATAACACACCTAAACTTTGACTGATCATAACTTTCACTCCCGCTATCGAAAAATTGCAAACTTTATGGCTACAGTAAACTCTCAACATAACCTACAAGTTTCATGTTGAATATTTTCTCAAATTTTGACTAAATCAAAAGTCAACTCTCAATAGTCAAAAAGTCAAACTTTCTAAATTCTTCAAATTGTCACACTTTTTCTTTTTAATTCTTGCTATTTAACTTCATTTCAATCAACTCATCCACTTTAATTTCATAAACCATACCAATCTACTCAAAACCTGAAGGTATCAAAATCAAAATCATTTTTTTCTTATGAATTTCCTCAAAGCATAATTACTTTTATTTCACAATACATATATAAAACCACTCATTTACTTTCATTTCATATTTCTAAATTTCACTCAAAAATTGGGGTCCAATAAGTGTTGATTGTATCAATGTTGATTTGATTTTTATTTGAACATAACCTTAGACACGAAGATTGATTAAGGTTTGGCAACTAGTGAATGCTATATTTGTTGGGATGCTCATTATAAGCATGTTTAGGTGTGACAATCTTTTTCAATTTGTTATCACTTTTAACACAAGCCTCACAAAACAAACATTATTAATTTAAAACTACAATTTTATCTACTAATTAATAATTCTTCTATTTGTCCTACATCGCTCCTTGTACTATCAAAGTTTTTACTGTTCAATGTGTTATGCTTTTGGATATAGTTTGGACTAATAACTGCTAATAGGATTGTCACACTTCATTTTGTTTAATTTCTAGTGTAGAAGTTTCTTTTGTGACAATACTAGATGTTCTTGATGGACTGCAGAATATAACTTATAAATTAGACGTTCTTTCTCTTTAGATGTGTTCCACTACTCAATTGATTGATTCGACTACTTCCAATTTCATTTCAAGAAAATGCTTTCATTTCCTTAATCATTGCAAGAGAATGAATTCATTCCAACTTCTAGCCTTCTTGTGAGATCTTGAATGATTTCGTTTCCTTAACTCACTGTTGTTGTACATTATCTTGTTATCTTTTTTTAGATTAATTGCTTACGTTCATGTTTTCTAAATTTGATCATCAAAAGAATTGAATTGTTATGTTGTTAGTTTTTGAACTATATTATTTTTCTTGATTAAATTAAGGCCACAATAAGGTAGTTAGTATTTCATTTTTAGATATATAAACCTGTTTGTAAGCATAATAGTTTTACAATTCTAATATACTTTTTGTTTCTTTTTTTTAATAGGATGGTAATGATTAGGAGTGGATAAGGAAATAGTTCATGAAAAATTTTGGAGTGCTCATACATATTAGTTTTTTTTAGTATTTAGATCATTCATTTATATACTATATAGAATGATGGACGATATTGTAAATGAATATTCTAGCTAGTAATTTTTTGTTTTTGTATTTTAAATATATTAAATGTTGAATTTTCAAGTCCTTATGGACTATATATTATATATAAATGCAAATTTTTTGTTGTTTACTTTAGATAATATGTACATTAATATCCATATATTGCTTTTAATGTGTATATAGACATTCCCTACAAAATGATAAGAAATTGCTTTTACGTTAAATATTATTGATATTGCTTTTACGTTAAATATTATTGGTAATGAAAGAATAAATTATTGCTTTTATTATTACAAATTGTTGCCTAAAAAAATTCACTTTATTGCCTTATATATTTAACATTGTTGCCTAAAAAGACTTAAAGTGTTGCAATATCTATTTAAAATTGTTGCCATAGTTTGAAACTAATGTGTTGTTTTAGTTAAAACTTAAAACAACATTTTTTTTATTTTGTTGCCTAATCATCAAATTCTGCTGAGTTATACTTATTGCAGCACTATTTCTTGTAACGGTACGAATTCTGTTGCCTTAATAAAAGACAACAATAATTGTACTTATAATAACTATGCTTTTGTTTGTTACCTAAAACATTTTTTTCCGTAGTGAAAAGATATGTTCAATTAATATATGTTTTAAATATATACGGAGATAAAATCTTAATCAAAGACCAACTAAATTTTATGGTTAGAGTTGAATCTTAACTCTATTAAGATATCTAGAATCTAAGTATAGTGTTTAGAAATTTGTTTATTAAAGGAGAAACTTTAAGATTAAATTTTACTATCACTATTATTAAATTTAATCACAGATCTATCTGTCTTAAAGTGTCTTCATTGGAAATAAAATTGACAATCCAATTAAAGCTTAGACAAGTTTAATAGATTTACTTCAATTACTAAAAAATAAAAAGGTAATAGATTTAAAATAATTTGTGTATCAGAATATAGTTGTATGATCACCAATTAACTCTAATTAATCAAATGGATAATAAATTGTTATATAGTGTTGAATCCAATATATAAAGATTAATGTTTCACCCACCATATCCTTTAAATAATAAACTTGGCTTACATGTAAGCAAAAACTTGGTATATTTGAAATTGTTTTATTCTTTAAAGTGAAAATATTAATTAAAAATGAGAAAAAAAAAACAGTGTAATAAACCACAAAAAGCACAGCATTTTATACAGCTAAGTTGTAGGATAACGGTATGGTGTTTAAGTGACCTCTACTGAGTATAACCTCTACTGAGTATAGGCTGAAACTCTTTAGGATACTCAAGATTCATCCACTTATACTTCCAAGTAATGTCACAGGATATTCTTTTAAAGAATAGACTGTTGATTTATGTCTTACATCCAATTGGTTAGTTATAGCTTAGTGACAAAATAATTTAAGGTTATTCTTTATTTTGTACATATTTAAATGTATATGTTAAAGTCCATATGATAATTATATATTGTAAATAAAGATCTGATGAGATTATAATAATAAGATTCATATTGCATTTATGTATTATCCCTAAATTGTTCCTAATCATTGTTCTATTACGACAGGACATTAATGTAATGTAGAAAGACTAAATAGATGTTATGTTTTTCCTTATGAAGAAAGTAGTTAATTTCGTAGACTAAAGTATAAAGATAATTAAACAAACATATAGGTGCTTATTAGAGAATAACTTCATTGAACTGACTAATATGAGAAATCTATTTGCAAAATTACTTGTATGTCTATGAAAATTCTCATTGTGATGATTAAATAAGTGACCCTTTGACTTGAGATCTCCAAAGCTATCTTGTACAGGGATTGCTATGTTTTTATACTAATCACCTATTCTAATCATAGGTAGTTCAATCGGTAGTCATTAGATGCAGCATGAACTATATAAGGGTAGTTGAGTGATTGATATAGGATTCATCACCCTAAAGTAATTAGAGAGAATGTTCTATTGTCCTCGATTAATAATGATTTAAAAAATCCTTATCAAAAGGTAGGATGAAATTATGTAAATAGTTTACAAATGTCATTGGTTGAATCAATAGCTAATGATGGAGAACTAATATTATTGGACTCAAAATAAAATATACATTAATTTCATACCCTATCTTTAATCAAAACATTGTATGATAAAATGATTTAATTATACGAAAAAATCATGCACAAAAAGGTTAGCCAAAATCATAAATTAAAGATAAATTAAAAGAGTTTAATTTATTTAATCATAAATAGAAATTTAGTGTTATAATTTGTATCTATTGTCAATATATTTGGAAACCTAATATATTTTAGTAATTTGTATCCATGGGTTGAAAAGAGAAAATATATTTTAATTAAGTTAGACTATATCGTAAAATTTGAAAAACTTTATAATTAAATATGATATATTTAATCAATAAGGATCAATATGAGATATTGAATCTTATTTAGGCATAATTGGTATTTAATTTTAATTAAATTACTAAAATATTCAAAACCTATTATAAATAAAGTTAAGCTCTAAAGGAGCTAGTACTCCTTGATACAATTAGAGATTGGATACTCGTGTAGGTATGGTGGTTGAGATGAATTAGTTTTAATAATGATTTTTAAGGGATATAACAAGAATATGATCAAGCTTCATAATAAAGTACAAATTATGATTCTTGCTTTATTATAATTTATACGTTAATCATTTTTTAGAATTTTAAGTGATCTTAGCTTCAGTAAATCAAATATAAATAATTTTTATAATTATTTCATTGCGTGTGGGATCAAATCCTACGTCGATTTTCCAATATAGACTCTTATGTCAAAGTCAACATAGGCTTACAAAAAAATCTCATGTAATAAAAGTTATTTACCTTCTACGGGAGTGCGAGTTTTTTTATTATAAAATAAGTGAGATGATTGAAACCTTACATAGATTCTGATAAGGAAGCAAATCACAATAAGGATACAAATTCTTCAAAGGGAAAGCATATATGTTGAAATTATGGAAAATTATTAAAGTCAACTTTGCTTTACCAATTCATGCCCATAATTAAGATATTAATGATTTATTACAATTTGTAATCTTTTTATATATAATCACTGTTATTATATATATAGTGCCCTTTCAGGTGTGTTTTGTCATCAAGAAAAGAATAAAAATAATATTAAAGAAGTTTTTTAAGGTATTAGAACCTTGAAACTTGCAAGTATAAAATTAGCGTTCCTCTATATTTTATAGATTAATTATAGAAGTATAAAAGATATTTAGAAAGGAAAATACACTTCATTCATGTCAAGCTATAGGATAAGTCTTTCTAAACTGTAGGATGAGTATGGATAATGTCTATCTTATAAGATAAGTATCAATTTAGATACACAATACTTAACAATCCAAATAATAATGGTTACAATAGATAAGGATTCTAGTTATCCTTATCACCCTCCTGGAAGTTGAACTAGTCTTCAAAAGATAGTCAACTTGGTTTTTAAATGATGAAAATGAGGCTTTGATAATGGTTGGTTAAAACATTGGTTAGTTGATCGATAGTTGCAATATAACGCACTTGAAGTTCTTTATTAACAACTTTATCCTACACATATTAAAATTCAATTTCCAAATGTTTAGACTTGTATGAAAAATAGTTGTAGTAGTGAGATAAGTAACACTTAAATTATTACTCCATAAAATAGTAGAGGATGTTGAAGGAATACTAATTTCTTACATAACTGATTGTAACCATTGTAACTCTGTTACAGCAGTAGCAATAGCACGATACTCAACTTCAGTAGATGAGCCATCATTCTTTGTTTCCTTGTTTCCCATAATATTACACTTTTACCAATATAAATAGTAAAGCCTGTGGTACTCTTACGATCATCAATGTTGCCTCCCTAATCAAAGTCACTGTAAGCCGAGATATAAAAAGAACTTAACATTCTCAACAAAATGCCATGATTAATAGTGCTAAGAAGATATCTAAGTATTCATTTAACTGTTGTCCAATGTTGATCAATAGGTGAATGCATGAATTAAGAAACCTTGTTGACTGCATAACAAATATCATGATGAGTTAAACAGAGGTATTGCAAACCTCCAACAATACTTTGATAAAGAGTAGTGTCAACAAAAGAAGTCCCATCATGAATACTTAATTTTACTTTTGTTATAAGCTAGTGTTGCAACACTATTTCCATCCTCCATATAAGCTTTGTTTAACAAATCTTTTATATATTTGGATTGAGTAAACCATTTGAAGTCCAATGTGCCTCTATGCCCAAAAAGCAAGAAAGACATCATAAATCGTTTAGTGCAAATGAATGTTAGAGAGAATAAACTGTGTTGGTGGCCATATGACTATTTTTTTCCATGATAATAATATCATCAACATATAACAAACAAAAAACTTAAACCGAACCATGATGTAGGATGAAGAGAGAGGTACCGGTCTTTCAATCCTTGAAACCAAGGTTGGTTAATGCATTCATCAAGCACTTAAACCATTTTTGATGTGCCTATTTCAATCCATAAATAGATTTTTATGATTTACAAACATAGTTCAAATATGTAAGATGAACATATCCTTGTAGTTGTTGTATAAAAACATTCTTGATAAGTGAACCATGCAAAAGGGTGTTAGAAACATTCAATTGTCAAATCGCCCAATTATTAGATAAAGCATATGATAATAAAAGACGAATAATGTTAGGTTTAATAACTTGAATAAAAGTGTTCATGTAATCCACACTTGGTCATTTTCGCTTGATATGATATACCCTTTTGCATCCAATTATATTATCAACTTAAGAAGGAGGCACTAAAACCCAACAATTGTTGTGAATCATCGCGTTACACTCTTCTGTCATTGCTTATCTCCACTTTTCAAATTTACTGGCTTGTTTATAAGTTGATGGTTCAATTTTAAAAGAGGTAAAATTTTGATGAGGCTTAAGAGTACTAGTTTTAGATCTGGTAACCATGGGATGTCGACTAGGTGATGCGATAGTATTAGAATTATAATGAGTTAAGTCAACAATTAAAGACAATTCAGATGATGTTATAGAAGAGCTTTTTGGTGATGCATATGGCATATGTAATGAATTATCAACGATGGGGGTTGTCGTGGGACTAGGTAACGTGGATGGATGGATGGTTTATAGATGGTGTGGGTGTGTTCGTTGAGAAAATAAAAAGGAGGCATCAATAGTGGGTGTGGCACGGGGTTGAGATGACGTTGATTTATGGTGTGTGGGTTGGGTAGATGATGTTGTCCTTATAGTAAAAGGCATGGAATTAGTTAAGGTAGTTGCATTAGGCAAGGACAGAGGTAACGGTGGTGAGGTAGAAGTATGAGTGAATCATAATGGTAAAAAAATAGTTAAAGGAAACTCTTGTTCATCGAAAAAAACATCATGTGAGATAATAGACTTTTTAAATTCAATATAAAGACTATAGAAACCTTTATGAAGCTTGTTATATCCCATAAAAACACACTATTTAGAATGAGGTGCTAATTTATATAGAGTATAAGGTCATAACTAAGTATAATACAAGCATCCAAAAACCGGCAAATTATTGTAATCAGGACTTTGTTGAAAATGAATTTTATACAGATTAGAATGAGAAAGAATAGGTGTAGGCAACCGATTTACCATATAAATTGTAGTATCAAAAGCATAAGTCTAATAATTTGTGGGAATGGAGGAATTTTGGACTAAAGTCAAACCAATCTTTATAATATATCGATGATTTCTTTCTACACATCCAATTTGTTTTGTAGTTTTAGGATATGAGCTACATTATGTTATTCCATTTTCAAGTAAATATGATTGCAAGCCTTTATATTCCCCTCTCCAATACGCTTGAAAGATTTTTATTTGTCGATCAAAATTTTTTTCAATAATATGATGAAACTTGATAAAAATGCTACTTCAGATTTGTACTTAATAAAATCAATCCAACAATATTTAGAATAACGATCATAAAATAGTACATAATATTGGTTACCATCCACGGAAGGAACAGGAGATGGACCCTAAAGATCTGAACAAATCAATTTAAGTGGACCGTTAACTTTAAAATGGGAGACTAAAAAAAGTAACTTATAAACCTTATTGACACAATAAAAATGGAAAAGACTTGATTTATTATGAGAAATAAAAGGAATTTTATGTTGCTAAAGAGCTTGCCAAAGTGTTTGATAATTTGCAAGTCCTAAATGCGAATACCATTGCTCTAGAGTGCAAGTCATTATGGTGACTAGACTATGAGGCTGTTGAATGGGTTCTAAGAGCATAAACCATTATTATTCTAGCATAAATGATGGAGCTCCTTCGCGTGCACATCCTTAGTCACGAAACAATGAGAAAAAAATTCAATAAAAACATTATTGACATTAATAAAAGCATAAACGGATAATAAATTCTTTCAAGAAGGAATGCATAATACATTATGAAGCTAAAAAGAATTATCTAAAGATTGACAAAAAGATGAACCATTATGAGAGATACGAAGGAATTTATCATTACCAATTTTGACTATTTCAAGGCCATGATACTCATTATGAATGGTAAGATTTTCTAAATAAGGAGTAAGATTGTAAGTTACTCCAGTATCGAGGATCCAAGATTGAGGTTGCTAGAGTAGAAGTAGGTTTGATTTGGTTTAAGTTTTATTGTTGTGGATTGATAGTTTTATGATTTGTTGAAGGATACTGCCTAGAGATATGAACAAACTCATTCCAATTATGACACTGAATCTTGTCCACCGACTTGCCAATTATGTAAGAATTGTTAGGAAATTCATATGGAGTTCGTAAATTTCCACCAGAAAAGGTACCAACATTGGAACATCCTCTACCACGCGTCACAGCTTGATTTCTTCCTTTACCACGATATGAATATCCTTTGACAGTTGAATTGACAAATTGAGTTGTAGGTTGTAGAAGTGACTTCACATTTATTTCAGCAACAAGATTCTCCTCTTCACTAAGCAATAATCTATATAAGTCATCAAAATAAATAGCATTTAAATGATTTTTAAGAGATCGAACAAAGGGTCTATCCATTAATAATAACCTGAACCAAATCCCTCCATGACAAGACTGTTAAATTCTACCAATTGATCAAACATTCCTTTTGCTTAAAAAGACCGATTAAACATTACTTTTGCTTAAACCTTCCTTTTTCCAACTGATCAAACATTCCTTTGGCTTAAATGATTTTCAAGAGAACGAGTAAAGATTCATTATGTTCCTTTGTAAGCTTAAAAAAATTTGCTTTAATGGTTAGTACCTGTGCCTTAGAACTTGAAGCATAAGTATTGACTAATTTTTATCATGCCACATAGGATCTAGAAACACCAACAACTTGAGGAATAAAGCTCTTGCTAATAGCACCAATTATCTAACTCAGAACTAATCGATCTTGTTTATACCAATCAAGATAAGTTGGATTTGATTGATTATTAATTTATTAAGGTGATGTCGTATAAGTACCATCAACATCTTTTGCTAAATCATAACTATATAAAAGAGGTTAAAGTTATGCCTTCCAAACGAGATAATTAGTAGAATTTAATTTGATAGACAACTGATGTGTGATATTTGAAAGAGCATAAATATAAAAAGTAATCGATAAAGAAAAATAAAAAGAAGGTATAAGAGTTCCCTCGATAGACATTGTAGCTTCTTAGGTCGTTAAACCATAAAAAGTTTTGGTACCATATAAAAGATATTTAGAAAGGCAAATACTCTTCATTCACATTGAGCATAAGATACATATATAGAGTTTACCAAACTATAGTATAGGTTTAGGTAATATCTATCTAAACTATAGGATAAGTCTGGATAATGTCTATCTTATAGGATAAGTATCAATTTCAATATGTAACAAAACAAATTGTTAAAATAGATATAGATTCTAGTTATCCTTATTAGGAAGAACCCAAGTTTACAATATAATCGTTATAATGTAAGTACCAATTAAATTAGATACCAATAATCATCTTATTTGGTAATCACAAGTTCTATACTTATCTCTGAGTCACGAAGTGCTCTATCATTTAGAGAAGAATGGTAGCAAACCTGAGGCCTTACTTAAATAAGAGACTTTGAATCCAACTTATGTCGTATGGTTAAAAATGACCATTTTCTCATTCATTCTTATGGAAAAATGAATCATACTGCACTTGATTGTTGGTATAGATTTGACTATTCTTATCAATCCATAAGGCTTAAAAGTGCTCAATATAAATAACAACAGCCTTCTTTTTGCAAAAATTTAGGAGTAATAACACACATAACCAATAATATAGGTATGTTTTCTCACTTAAAACCATATAAAGGGAACGATGTTGTCTTTATTAGCATTGAAAGCAAACTTGACATAAAATATATAGGAAATACATGTATTAGAAATTTGAATGTAGAGGATATCTTAGGGCACCTAATTGGAATTTAATTTTTGTAATTAAATCTACTACTAATTACTTTTATATTGTTGAATTCACATCATTTGATCTTTTATTAAAGATCAAAATGGAAGAATAATAACGAAGGGGAATAAATAAGGATAACTCTATGCTTTGGATTCAAATTTTCATGAAGCCTTATCAATAATAAAGAGAACAAATAGTTTTCTTTGTGGCACTAATTCCTTGAACTGCTAATTGTAAAGACTTTATTTTTTTTAAAGGAAAGGAAGTTATTGATTTCACTAATTGGCAAACTAAATCATCCATTTTTGTTAGTTTCCAATCAGGAAAGAATTGTAAACAACCTTTTGACTTAAATAATAACATTTTAAAATTTCCTTTACAAAAGGTTCTCTATGATCCTTGAGAATCTGCTCCTGTTGCTTCAAATCAAGATTTTCAATTTTATGTCATCCTTACATATCTTTCTTTAAGATTGACCTGGTTGTACCTTTTGAAGAAAAGGTCATATTTGTATTCTAGTTTTCTTAAGCTTCAAAACTTGCATATATTCAGTTTGATAGGAAAATTAAAATTTTTTAGTGTTATGTAGGTAGAGAGTTTAAATCTTTTAAATTATATAATAATATTGAAGATAATGGAATTCAATTGTAAATTTTGTGTCATAGAATGAAAGAATAAAATGGTATGGCCAAAAGAAGCAACAATGCTTCATTAAGGCTATGTTTGGTTGGACGTAAGTTTTTCTCATGGAATATAATGAAATGTAATAGAATATAATGATTTATAATGTAATATTAGAAAATTGTTATTTGGGAACGATAGAAGTGATCATAATATAATATAGTAAAATATTTTTTGAAAGGTGGATAGAATGGAATATAATGTATGTATAATAATAATGAATGACTATTTTACCCTTGATAGAATAGTCTTATTATATTGTCTTGCTGCTTGTTATTAGAGTTGAGGATATAATTGGTATTATAAAAAATTATTGAGAGTATATTAAGTAGTACATATTTATCATTTTACATTCCATCCTAAACCCACCAAATTAAAGATAACTCATTTAATATTGTTTAGGATGGAATACGATGTAATGTGAAACTCTCCTCTTCTATTATATTTCATTCCATTCCATTATGAATTCTCCTCTCAAACGATGGAGTAATATTACATTTCATTCTATTTTATTACTAACCACCCTACCAAATATTGCCTAAAATATGTTTAACCATATTATTTAATACTAGGTTGCCTTTTATTTACGGACTAAAACTTGCAGCTATGTACTTAATTAATAGGATGTCGTCTTCAGTACTTTATACTAAATCTCCTTATACAAATATATACCACAAGGAACCATATTGTAAAAGCTTCTGAGTGATAAAATGTTTATGCTTCCCTTTTTTAGCCTCAAATAATAAAAGTTTAGATATTAAGACTGACACAACAAAAAAATGTATTTTTTTGTGAACATTCTATTTATTCTGCATAATGGCTTTTAAGTAGGCAACAATACAACTAAAATACAAAAGTGATGCAGAGAATAATGAAATAAATGCAGAGAGTGGAACTTAACTCCTAAAGACTAGGTGAATACAAGTGAAAAATAAAAAATGTGTTTAAGATTATGGACTTGGTCCATCTAACTAAGTGACAGCTGAAAATTATCGATGACAAGTGTCCTTCAATTCTAATACTCTCCCTTAAACTAATGTTTACAATATTAGTTTAGTAAAGCTTGATTGCAAAGCACTCTCCTATGCATAAATTCTTCCATACTGTAGATGCCAAGTAATTTTTTAAACTTCTGAAATACAACAAATTTGAAGGCTCTGTAAACAAGTCACCAAGTTGATCGTCATTTCTATTGTAAATGATTTCAACTATTCTTTCTTTTGTGAGGTCACATAAAAAGTGGTATTTGACATCAATATGTTTGCTTCTTCCATAAAAAACTTAATTCTTGGATAGCTGAATGGTTTAATTATTGTCACAATAAATTGTAGTAGAACTTTCTTGATTAAACTGAAGTTCTTTACGAATGTTTGTCAACCAAATTGCTTGAGAGGCACATATTGCTATCGCTACAAATTCTGCTTCAGTTGTTGAAAGAGTGACAATAGGTTGCTTCTTTGATGACCCAAAAGTACTCTTCCTATCAATGTGATCTCCCACATAATCACTATCTGTAAATCCTATCAAATCTGATTTTTCTCCTTTCTTATAAAAGATTCCATAATCGGCAGTTCCTTACAAATATCACAAAAATTCGTTTCTCAACTGTAAGATGCATCTCTGTTGGATTTTCCATGAATCTATCGATGAGACTTACAATGAGCATGATATCTAGTCTTGTGGCTATCAAATATATCAAGCTTCCCAAACTTTCCTTGCTTCAAGATTTTTCACAAGTTTGATACTTATGTTTGATGGTGTGTTGATAGGATTATAATCCTTCATTTTAAACATGTCTTCATTTTAAACTTGTCTAAAATCTCTTCCACATACCTTTTTTTAGAAAGAAAAATTTCAACAGTAGATTGAATAACCTTTAAGCCAAGAAAATCCAAGATCTGACATCTCAAACTCAGCCATTATAGATTCTTTAAATTGATTAAACACAACCTGATTATTTCTAGTATAAATAAAAAAATCCGCATATAAACACACCACAAGCATCTTTCCACCATCATTTTGTTTCACAAAAAGTGTAGGTTCATAAGGGCATTTTAAAAACCCTTCCTTCAAAAAATAGGCCTCTATATGACTACACCAAGCCCTTAGGGCTTGTTTTATTCCATACAAATCCTTTTTTTTAGTTTGTACACTTTTCTTTCTTGCCCAACGTTAACATACTAAGTCTCTATATAAGAAAGCTGATTTGGCATATAATTGGAAGATAGGACATGAGTTTTGTGCTGCCAGTGCAATAACTAATCCAATCATATCATGCCAAGCAACAGGAGTGAAGACTTCTTTGTAATCAATCCTAAACTCTTGCTCGAAGCCTTTAGCTACCAAGTGTGCTTTGTATTTATCAACTTCACCATTTTTCTTTAGTTTTGTCTTGTAAATCTATTTCACACCAACGATTTTCTACCCCATTGGAAGTTTAGTTAACTCCTAAGTGTTGTTTCGTTCAATGGATGCAGTCTCTTGATCCATCACCTTCCTCCATTTAGAATGTTTGACAACTTCATCAAAGGTGATGGGATCGCAATCTGCAAACAAAGAAAAATAGGTGAGTGGATTTCAGTGAGGTTGATCCTTACCACTTCGTAATAACTCATTCATGTTGGTTGTCTTCTAATTCTTTGTGCCTTTAGTTTAGTTGTTGTTGTAGGGGTATTTGGGATGGCCACTGGTGGGTTTTGAGTTATAATGGACTGTTGTACATTCTCCTTAAGTTGTTGCCTTAATTTTGTTTCTTCCCCATCAAATTCTACAGGAACAAATGGATGAGCTCTGCCTTCCTCCCAGTTCTAAAAGCTATCTTCATCAAAAACCATGTCTTGACTAACGAAAATTCACTTTGTGATCAGATTATAAAGCTTGCAAGCTTTATAGTGATCATTAACACCAAGAAAGATGCACTTTTCACCCTTGTCATCTAACTATTTTCTTTCTTCATCAGGGATATGTGCATAAACCACACATCCAAAGATTCAGAAGTGATCCACCACTGGTTAACGACCATTACATGCCTCTTCTAGTGTTATGTTTTGAACAACTACAGTTGGGCTTCTATTTGAGATGTGGATACTCCAACTGACAGTTTCTGGAAAAAATGTTTTTAGTATTTTGCTCGTCACTAACAAACTTCACACAATATTCATGATCGTATGATTCTTCCTTTCACACAAACCATTCTGTTGTGGCATGTAAGTTGTTGTTATTTGCTTTTCGCCATGAGTATGACAAAATCTTGCAAATTAACTTGATGTATACTCCCTCTCCACGATCTGTGCACAAAACTTGTATGGAATAGCCTGCTTCTTTTTCGACAACTACTTTAAATCTTTTGAAAGCTTGTAATGCTTTAGACTTCTCCTATAAGAAGTAAACCTAGGTTTTTTGACTTAGATCATCATTAAAGTTAAAAAGATATATTTTTCATCCATTGGAAGAAGCATTGATTGGCCCGCATATATCGGAGTGTTGTAGCTCCAAAAACTTTATTGCTTCGTGATTTTCCCTAAGGAAATGGATCTTGATGTTTTTTTTATAAATCAATAGTATTATAAATCAGGAAAATAAGGGCTTAGGTACATAGCTAGAGATTGCCCAAAACCAAATCTCATATTGAGACCAAAACAAAACCAACCCACCCAAATAGACTTGATACGAATCTAAACTTAATACAAGCAAATCAATGTATGATACAAGAACTAAAACTATTCAAGACTAAATATAAAATATTGCGTAGTTTTGACGTCCCTCCAATGATGTTTTGAGAGACAACCTTACTCGCTCCTATCATATATACTCACTGCACACTTACATCATCTCATCATCAAGGATAATTGTAACACCCCACTCTCGCATGACTGGAACCCGACATCGATAGTGATATCCGAGTTCGTGCCCTGCGAGGGTGGCGTGCTACATCACTCAGCACAAATTTTTTTTCTTTTAACACATACACACACACATTATAATTTATGCGGAAAACAATTTACATAAACAATTCAATGGCCTCAAGGCCCTTTTCATAACTACAATTTATTTCAGTCTGTTGCTCTTACAAATTGACTTAATCATTAATACAAAGATTCAGAAAATAAAATACACTAATGCAGACGCGAACTGATCCCGACCACTTCTCTACTTCATTAACCAGCAGATGTCATACGCCCGTTGCCTAACGGGGTATTCTTCTGAGTCCTGAAAAATAATTGCAAATTTTGGGTGAGTTTT
>JANITW010000004.1:7893296-7905080 GCA_027564335.1 Erythroxylum williamsii | reverse complement strand
CTCTATAAAAACAGTGTTTGATCTTCTTCCCTACTCTTTACATTTAAATTGGTTCAAATTATTATTGTGTGAATTAATTTCTGATTTTATTGTAGAATTTTTCAAAAAGCTTTAAAGATCTATTCAACCCCCCCTTCTAGATCACTTACACTTATGTTAGTTATCAACTACAAACCTCTCAATAAAGCTTTGAAAACCCATTCCAAACACAAATGATTTGCTTTAAAGATTATTCAACACGCAAATCTTTTCAAAATTTGACATGAAATTTGGATTTTGGCAGGTGTAAGTAGATCCCAAAGATAGGTACAAAATCGCTTTTACTGTCATTTTTGGTCATTGTGAGTAGAATGTAATGCCTTTCATATTTGAAAATGCCCCTTTTGAATTCCAGAGAATGATGAACAAAGTATCTGCCCTTTATTATGAATTCTATATTGTTTACATTGATCATGTCTTTATTTTTTCTTCATCTTTAAAACAACTTTTCAAACATCACATAATTATAAAAAATGGATTAGTAGTTTCAAAAACCAAACCTAGCCTTTTTCATATCAAGGTTAGGTTTTTAGTATACTATATCTATAGTGGCTCCATCACACTTATTAAGAGAAACTTAAAATTCAGAAACAAATTCCTTAATTAGATTCCTGATTAAAAAAATAAATGTAAAGGTTCTTAAGAAGCCTCAATTATGTTATAGATTTTTATCCTAACCTAAATAGACTTTGTAAACCTCTTCATGATAGGTTAAGAAAAAGCTCAAAACCTTGGTAAGAAAAAACACGTGAACTTAATGAACCAAATTAAACAAATCAAAGATATTCCCATTTTACACTTCCCAATTGCCTTTAAAATTGTAGAAACATATGCTTCTGATCTAGGATATGGAGGTATCTTAAAGCAAAAGGTGAATGACAAAGAAAAAAAGTCCAACACACATGTACACATTGGAACTTACTTAAAGTAATTATTCAACAATAAAACAAGAAAAAATTTCCATCGTTTTATGCATTTCAAATTTTCAAGGTGATTTATTAAATCAAAAGTTTTTACTTCTTATTGATTTTAAGTCTCCAAAAGAAGTTTTATTAAAATATGTTCAAAATATTGCTTTAATATCGATTTTTCCCAGATGATAGCAATTATGAGTATCATTAAATTTGACATAGAATTTATTAAAGGTGAAGCAAACTCTATCGCTTGTTTACCAACCAAAGAATTTTTGTAATACGGAACTTGATTCCAAGAGCAAAAATCCTTTCCAAAACTTTTACTAAAAACCCAAAGATCTTAGTGAACCTAACTTGTAGCCACACGAGTCTATTTTCTTCAAAGCCTACCCCTTCAAAGCCTATAACTATATGACCAATGAAAACTTGGAAAGAGACACCAGAGGAAGAAAAAATAGTTCCTTTTCTACCAGAATCCATGGTAAGACTTTATCCAATATGATGGATATTTCTGAGTTGTTAAAGCATTTTTCAACAACCCCAAAGTTGATTATAGCTATGAGAGAGATTTACTTGACGAGTGCCTAAAAAACTGAGAGATTCACTTAACGAGTGCCTAAAAAAGCAAACTAAAAATGATTGCTAAAAGTACAACCAAAAAGTCAAAGCAAACTAAAAATGATTGTTAAAAGTACAACCAAAAGTCATTTTACATAAACCAAGACCCAAAGAAATTTCATCAACAAGCTCTTCAAAAGATTTGCAATTTTTGAAACAAAAATCTTTTAAAGTAACTTATTTAAAAAGGAACATTTTCAAAACATTTTGACAATTAAAAATGAATTTTATAACCTAGACCCTTTTAAAGTGATAAACAATTTCAAAAGGCAAAAAGGGCAAAAATAACTTTGATGTTTATTTTTCTATCAGACCATTAAAAATTTTAAAAGGAGCTCAATACTTGAATTCCCATCCAATAGTCAAGACTTGAATTTCCATCCAAGAGTGATCAGCGCAAATAGGTTCTCCAAATAGTGTAAACGAACTAGGATATTTGACTAACCATTGCTGATTGACCCAAAATTTTCCTTATGAAATAATTCCATTACTGCTTATTGCTTCAAGTATAAAGATAACCTACACGTCTGAGATCCTCAAGATTGGTTATTTGGATGATTTCTACTAGTTCTCTATCTACTCCTTTTACTTTAATTCTGTTGCCTTATACTTCCACTGGAGATAAGATGCAATTATAATCTCCTGCCATAGCCTAAGAACCAGTGATTACAAAATGAAGGGCTTTGATATCCTCCCATAGCTTGACTTTTTTTGAAAGTATTGTTAGTAGTATATAGAATAGAAAGATTCATTTTGTCAACAACTCTCTGGAATTCATAATTAAGGTGTATTACTTGGTCAGAAATGATATCACTAAGGGCTTCTTTATGGTGTCTTAGGTTGGATAAGGGATCTAAAACGAAGGAGACATAAAACAAAAATATAAGCTAGGAATGAAGAAATAGAAAAAAGGGAACATATAGGACAAAAAATAAACTAAGAGACCTAGATTCATTAATGGAGAACAAAAGAGCAACAACAAAATAAAAATAAAAAAGAGATAGTTAAAAATACTTTAGGTTTGGTTTTGAAAACTAGTTGTAGTAATTACCAAAAATAATGTTTTGTGTGACCTTAATTATAAAGAGAAGAAAGAAATAGAAAATTAACTTAAGCTTTGAAAGGAGTCTAAATAAATCTTATAAGGAAGAAGATGATGAAAAAGAAAATGTTAAAGAAGAAGAAGAATCATAACTCCCTCAATCAGTCTGAGTGATTTTAAAATTTAATAAAATCAATCAATTTGCATTTTAACTGATCAATTTTGAAATTTAAAAATTTTTATGTTTAACAAAACTATCTAACTAAGTAGTTCCTAATAAATTCGGTTAAACCAGCCCATTTGATTTGATTTATATTTATTACTTTTATATGTTCATATTTTAGACCACAAATATTAAGAAATTCGAATGAGAAGAATATAATAAAAGGAAAAACATGAGTTCAAAAGATACAATAGACGAAATTGTCAAAAAACAAAATGAGGTATCAAAGAAAAATCAAAATATAAGCTTTATCCACACTTAACAATCTATTAGAATCATTTTGACATATTTGCTATATACTTGCTTTCTATAACACAATACTTTGCCTTCTCTCTATAACATGCCTCCTTCATCCCAACATTGTTCCAACCACTTATTAACTTTCCACGTTACATTCTATAACCTCCCCCTTCATCTTATGCTTTATCTCTCTTCTTTCTCTAGAGTCTATCTTTGTTTTTGACTTCTCTTCCAATTTCTAGTTTTTAGACTATTATTCTCCTCCCTTATGTTCTCTTTCCAAAAGGACAATTTGTGAATTCATGACTTCCCGCCAACATACTTTCCTTTTTAAGTTTCTATACTTGGTTTCCTTACTACTAAAAGATTGTTATTTCTCTAACCCTCTACTTAAAAGTTGCCTTTCTCCTCCCTTTTTTCATCAATGAAGACTATTGTATCTAAAACCTTTCCACCTTTACCCTCCCTTACTCCAAATTTGTAGCCACCTTCCCTCCCCTAACCTTCACAAATACTCCAACCACCTACAACCATCACCCCTCAAGCACTATAAAATAGCAACCTTCGAACAAAAGTTGGATGCAGGTAGTCGAAGAGCCCTCATAGCCCTCTAAAAGAAGTTAAGGATAAACCGGTGGTTGCTCCAAACCTTGAGATACTGAAGGTAGGGGATAGAATTTAAGAATCTACTTTAGTAGGATTCTTTATGGAGCAAAGACCACCTTTTCTAGTTATCTAAAGATGGGCAATTAACCATTGGAAATCAAGAGGATCAATGAATGTTCTGATACCTGAAGATAACCTTATCTTATTTTCCTTTTCCTCCTAAGTTGCTACAAACAAGATAATGGAAGAGGGCCCTTGGCATGTTACTCAACTTCCATTATTTCTGCAATCATGACAACTTGGTATCATACTAGAATATGACAAGATATATAACTTTCCAATATAGATTAACTTATACAGCATACCCTTAAAGTATTGAACAACTTAAGGACTTAGTTTGTTAGCTAGTTACATAGGCAGACCTCTCTGTATTTATGAAAACACTGGTAAAAGAAAAAGAATTGGTTATGAACAAATTTATGTCAGCGTGGATAGAACTAACTAGCTCCCTGATTTTATTCCAATTATGAGGATAGGACTTGATAATTCTTTATAAGAGGATATAGTGTAAGTTTCCTATAATTGGAAACATTCCTCAATTTCTCAAGAAAAAGTTCAAAAACTAATAGGTAAAGAGTTTCCTAGGGGAGATTAAGCCGAATTAATGGGGTTGGAGCTTAATCTTACCAATCCTAAGGATCCCTTGCTAAGCAAAATTGAATATGTTGAAAAAGAGAAAGCTACATCCTCTTAAAGTAATCCATTAACCAACCTTCTAGAATTAAAGAATGGAGAAACTGTGCTAGATGAATTTCAAAATATGATCAATAAGAGAACTCAAAGAAGTGGAAGGAGGATAGACATAAAAGATAAACATATCCTGATATCACAATTTTAGTATGAAATGTTTGTGGTGTCAATAGCCCAAAAAAGTTAAATGCATTGAGGGATTTTATGGGGGAGGATTAAGCCTCTAATTCTAGTTTCACTTAAAACAAAAATAAGATATGAGAATCTAAATAAAGTGAACATTTTTTGATCTTGTTGGAAATTTCTCTCCAATCATCATCACCATTATTATGGCAGAATCATAGTTGGCTACAATGAGAATCTTGTCAAAGTGGAAGAGAAGCTTTCTAATGAGTAGTGGATGCATCTAAAAGTACACTTCATTTTGGAAGGGGTTACATTCTACTCTTCCTTTCTTTATGGCTTTAATATAGGTTTCCAAAGAAGTAGTTTATGGTCCTGCTTAAGAAATATTTAGCTTACTATTTCAAGTCCTTGGATCATAAGTGGAGAATTTAATTCTACTATCTATAGATCAAAAGCATTGGGGAATTGCAGTATGAGAAATTACAATAAAGACCTCAAGCTTTGTTTATAGCATTTGAGGGTAACTAATCTTAGAAAAGAAGGTTACTCCTTTATATGGAGCAATAAACAAAGCAATGCATGATCCATAAGGAAAAAAATTGGACAGAGTATTATTGAATGGTGAATGACTTTCATAATTCACTAATAGCAAAGCTACCTTTATAGATCTTTTATTTTCATATCACACCCCAATTATAATTGATGCTCTTTTACAGAGAACCTCCAAACATCATTCTCTTATGTTTAATAACTATCTTTCCAAAGCAAAGAGTTTTAATAAGGCAATATTAGAGGGTTTGTCCACTCAAGTCTCTAGCACTAAACAATTCATTTTTTTTTCTAAAAATCAAAACTATTAAATTAAAGCTGAGGAAGTTTAAAGCCTTTTATTCTCTTAACACTCAAGCAATTGTTGATAAAGGTAAGGAAATTCTAGTTGCCACTCAATTTCCACCATCTTTTAATCCTGGTTCAAAAGGAAAAGCTAGATCTAGAGATTTTTCTAAGAGCCGTACAAAATCACTCATCACTCATCTAACAAAAGGCTAGAATTAACTAGCTTAAAGAGAGGGATAAAGTATCTAAGTTCTTTTTCAATTCCTTATCAGATAGGAAGAACACTAATAAAAAAATTTCTATAATTAGTGTGGATGGGAGACTCCTTACAGATCAAGCAAGCATAATAGAGGAGGCAATCAATTTCTATAAGGGGCTATTAGGTTTAGACCATGGATCTTTTACCTCTATAGATTCCATCCAATCTATCATTTCTAACAAAATCTTTAGCTTTTTGGGAGCTTGTTAAATCATTATGAAGGCCCCAGGACTTGACGAGTTAAATGGTTTTTCCTTTCAAAAGTCTCGGCATGTTATTAGTCTAATGGTTAGAGAGGCAATTCATGAGTTCTTTTATGAAGAGGTGATCTTAAAGGAATTCAATAAAAGCTTTCTCTACTTAATTCCTAAATTTTACAATCCCTTTTCATTTGGAGACTTCAAGTCAATAAAGTGCACAAACTTCATTTATAAATTATTGATAAGATCTTTACAAGTAGATTGAAAAGAGTTCCCAGTCTCATTATTTATGAGAATCATAATGCATTTATGAAGGATAAGAACATTGGTGATAAAATTCTAATTGACCAAGAATTCCTAAAGGGCTATACCAAAAGGAATTCTCCCCCAAATTGTGCTATTAAGATTGACTTTAGTAAAGGCTTTGATTGCATTAATTGGTCTTTCCTTTTCCAGGTTCTTAAGGATTTTAACTTTCCTAACATCTATATCAATTGGATTAGATTTTGTGTCTCCACTACAACCTATTATGTTTTGGTTAATGGCAACCCTTCTGAGATTATTAAGAGGAGCAGAGTAATTAGACAAGGAGACCCATTGTCCCCCTATATACTCGTTCTCTGTATGGAATTCCTATTTCAGATGTTGAAACTTAATGTCTCCCCTAAATTCAAGTTCCATTTTAGGTGCAAAAGAGTTTCTCTTACTCATATTTGTTTTGTACATGATCTAATTCTATTCTCTAAAGCCTATCCATAATCAATTAAACTATTGATGGATACTTTTAAAGTGTTTACTACAATGCCAGACCTTAAGGTAAGTCTTAATAAAAGCAAATTTATCCTCTCATCAATTGCAAAATTTCTACAAGCTAATATTTCCAATCTAACAAGTATGAGCCAAGAATTCCCGCCTTCACAGTATCTAGGCCTACCAATTACTAATAGAAGACTATCATTCATTGGATTCCTTCCTTTAATTGAGAAAATTCAATGGAGAATCAACAAATAGACTAATAAGTTTCTATCTCCTAGAGGAAGATTTAAATTAATTAAATATGTTGTTTGCTTCTTACTCTTATATTAGACCACTAATTTTTCCCTTTCTAGGAAGTAAGTGAAATCCATTGAGAAAATGGTGAGAAACTTTCGATGAGGCAAAGCAAATGAGAAGTATGATCATCCTAAAGTTAAATGAGTAGATCTATGTAAACATAAAGAGAAAGGATGTTTAAGAATCATTTCTACTAAGGTAAAGACTTTGGAAAGTGCTTCAAGACAAAAATTTCCTTTGGATGAGATGACTTCAGAGTTA
Source organism: Erythroxylum williamsii (assembly GCA_027564335.1). Lineage (NCBI taxonomy): Eukaryota > Viridiplantae > Streptophyta > Magnoliopsida > Malpighiales > Erythroxylaceae > Erythroxylum > Erythroxylum williamsii. The sequence continues at coordinate 7,897,912 of JANITW010000004.1, read as the reverse complement.
CTTTTTGAAGGGAACATTCTATGGATGCTATCTACAAGACCAACTTTCTCTTCATTCCTTAATCAACTTATAAAGATCAAAGAGGAAGTGGAAAATGTAGTGTGTTGTAAAATCAGAAATGGAAACACATCATTTTTATGGCATGACAACTGGTCAAGCTATGGTCTCCTATCCCAAACCCAGATGCGGTTTTAGCTCTCTCAAGGATAGATCACATAACTAAGGTTGTTGCACTTATAAACCAAAATTAGTGGGTGTAACTTCTAGAAGCAATACAACAGGAGATTTCAAGCAAGGTTAACAGGAAATGGTTGCACAGTAGTAAACAAGAGGTATCCTATCGTAGGGTTATCTGAAATAACAATCTAAGACCCAATATATCTTTCTTACTTTGACTAATAGCAATGGATAAACTGCAGTTTTTTAATTTGAATGGGATTTGTATCTTATGTAAGGAGGAGAATGAAATGAGAGATCATCTACTTTTTTCCTGCTCTTTCTCTAATTCAATATGGTGTAGACTCAGAGAGCACTATTCATGGAATGAGAATTTTAATACTTTCTTGGAGGCTATTAATAGGTTAACTATTGCACATGCTTCCAATCCACTCTGGAAGCAACATGTGTTGGTCCTAGCTACAACTTCTTAGGAGTTATGGAAGGAGAGAAAATCTTAGAAAGTTCCAAAATAAGGAACATTCTAAGCAGGCAATCATGCAAGTCATCCTACATAATGCAAACGAACAATCTATTATGGGAACTAGTGCTGGATTAACAGAGATAAAGCGTTGAGTTAAGCTATTACATGGAAAGAAGCAGACCCACATCATGCAGTTTTCCATTATAACTAGTGCGATCTTCTAGCAATAAAAAGACTTATCAAATGAAGATCAAAGATGAAATATAACATAAGGAAGTGTGAGCAACTAGATTGAGCCACCTTTGCCTATAGATGTTCAAACTAGAGAAGGAAGGAACGTTGCAGCCATCAAAACCTCCAGAGTTCCTAATCCCTAATTGGGTATAATATAGAGTCGTCAACTATTTGTTGTGACCTTTGTGGGTTTTTATCCATTTACAAAACAACAACGAAGTGACATAGTTACATGGTGCATTTTTACGTATTTATTTAGGTTAGTGAGATTTTGTATTTTTCATCTCTCCAGATGCTTGTTCACATAGGTCTTGTTTATGGACATTAATTTTGTAATTTTACTTCTTTATTAATGATACCTTTTAATTTTTCAACATAAAAAATAATTTGTTAGAATAATTTTAGGCATCTGCTAAGGCCACAAATATTATGAAAATTGAAGGAAAAGAACATAATAAAAGAAAAACAAGTGTTGGAAAGATAAAGCAAACGAAATTGTCGAAGAACAAAATAAGGTATCATAGAAAATTCAAAATATAAGCCTTATTCATTCTTAACAATATGTTAGAATCATATTAGGGGTTAATTAATTAAATATGGAACTTATGTTAACTAATATCAGTAGAGACATATCTAAAGCTAGAATTAAGAAAAAAAAAAGAAAAAAGACAATGTAGAAGAGAGAACATGGAGTTTTGAGACAATTCAAAATTGCGGATCGTAATTTGGAAAGCTCATAACTCCATGTAGTCACAATATCCTTTTCTGAGGCTACTAATTAGTTATTATTTTGATTAATGGGTCATATATAGTTGAAGTATTAATGCTTAGTTGAGACCAATACTAGAAAATTTTAACTTTATTTATATTTTTAGTTTTCTTATTTCTTGCCCTTTTTCCTCTAGTTTACTGCTTCTCACTTGATTATGTGAAGAAAAAACCTTTTACTATTATTACGAAGCATGCATAAATTAGATGGCAAAGATTAAGTATAAACATTTTGTAATTTATGTGGTAAATAAACATTCTACTATAATAACAACAACTACTACTTAATAAAAGTTTCGTTAAAGTGCAAGATCTGAAGATGTTCTATGATACACAACCTTACCTCTTATTAGTTGAGAGATTGTTTTTGGTAGACTCGTACGATACATACATACATACATATATACATATATACATACATAGATATATATATGTGAGTGTGCGCGCACACATATATAATAAATTATTAAATTAAAAATAAAATAGACCTAACATATAATGATAATAAAAATACAAATAAAAAATTGTATAAATAAAAATATAAAAATAAGTAAATCAATAAATATAAAACAAGGTAAAGACTCAAAATAAAAGATAAAACAAGTAAATAAATACACATAAAGGAAAGAAGACTGGTTAATTATATAAATAAACCCAAATCTAGCAAGTCATTACAATAAAATATTTAGGCTAAATAGGGAAGTATTTGATAAATAAAAATATAAAAGTAAGAAATAAAATAAATACTACTACAATAAATATAAAGCAAGGTGTATAATCAAAATAAAAGATGAAATAAGTAAATAAATACACAAATAGAAAAGAAGATAGGTTAATAAACAAATCCAACAAGTCATTACAAGAAATATAGGATAAATAGGGAAGTATTTAGGCTAACTAACTTAAAAAAAATACTACATATTAAATATTTAGATTAAATACAAGACATAAAGCTCGAAAAAATTTTTTTACAAGATTTATGAGAAAGATTAATAAGCATTCTACTATGTTAAATAAATAAATAAATTTCTGTAGTAAATGTCCAATTGATCAATAAAATGTGCAGTTGATCAATACATAAGAATGATTGTAATCTTGTAATTGAGATCATATTTAGTTAAACTGAATATCCTATTTTCATAATTGACCAAAACTACATATCAATCTAACTAGATTGACTAAATTATAATTAGTTGACGAGTGTGGTCCAGTAATTGTACTGAAACAAGTAATGTATTAAAAACTATAGGAAAATTGTATACTCATTTTTTTAATAAAGTATATTAGAAAACGTAGTATGCAAGATAAATATGACAAATAAGGAAAGGTTTGAAAATAACAAAAATATCGTGTAACTAGTTTTTGCCAGAAAAGTTTAAGTGCGTTGATTATAATATATCTAACACGAAACTCCAACGGGCTTAGCAGGTATTGTGTCACTTCCTCTTGTTTGTGTTAAGAGCGGTAGCATTTTAGTCGTACAAGAAAGTAACTAACATTTGAAAAGTGGTGGAAGCTACCAGTTACTTGGTCGGAAATCTTTCATATAATTAAGACCTTTGCCTATACAAGACATAAGTTACCCGTTTGGACTGTACTTATGTTGATCTCACTTCGCTAATCCTTTTAATTAATTATTACTATTGGCCACTTGTAGACTATTTTAAGGGATGAAGGGGACAGGTGACCGTTGCCATTTTTTTGTTTATCCACTGCACCATATATATATATGTCTCGTGGGCCGTGGCTGTTTGACTTGGTTTGTTAAGTCATCGAATTGTCAACATATGTAGCTTACAAACAAAGTTTACGACTAAAATAAGCTAATTACTTGCGTATGAACGAGTCTCAATCTACATCAGGGCCAGAAAGAAGCTGAAGGGAGACGGAAATGTCAAATGCAATGATATCCAACATAAAATGAAACATAATTTTCCAACCACGAAACTGGCCAATTGTAATATACAAATGCCATATTGGAGCCATATTGTTAAATAGTGTTTGCCAATTACAAGCAACTGAGTGTTACAAATTTTTTTGAATGGATTGGATTAGACCTTGAATTAGATAATTAAGTGAAAGTTACGTGGATCTATCAGCTAAACGTGGTATCTGTTATAATTATGTATACTTTTTTGGAAAGCACTAAATTGGAAGAAAAGAATAAAGAATAAAAGATGTGGTATTATGGTTCTCAATCCTATATATCCAACCACAGCACCATGATCAGTTGTGTCTATCTTTTATAATTACATTCAACGAAAGCTTTCTAGGTATTAGAATATGTTCAATAAATGCAATTAGGAATAGCAGTAGGTTTTCAACCCGATTAATATCCGCATTACTCAACCCAAAAAAATAGATATGGAGGTTAAAAAATGAAAATGGATGTAGATATAGACTTGGAGATGAGTCTAATGGCAACTTGAACCAATGGATATCCGTACCCTATCCTTTTTTATTAACTCTATTTTTCTATTTTTTCTTGAATATTTATAGTTAAATATAATAAAATATTAATATTTTCTGAGAAGAAACAACTTTAAAATTTTCACTTTACCCCTCGGTTCTCATATTTTTCATCATATTTTATTTTCTTACAGAATGATAATAGTGCAAATGATATGGAGGTAGAGTTTTGAATGTTGTGGAGTTCACGCAAAGACAATTTGAAGTTTTGGATATTTCAGTCTTTGTTCAAGTTCTTGATTATGAAAAATATATGTTGCCTTTGCACTAGACATTATGATTTTTATTATTCCAATTTTATGATTTTTAAGACATACAAATCAAAATCTTGACTCATTATTATTAAAGTAATTTTGATTTAGAGTATTCGCATAAATCTGCTCTTTATATTTTATATTTAGAATTTATATTTTTGTTTGCTATATAACCCGATGAATATCCAAAAACTCGAACAATCCAATGAATTTAAATATAGATAGTAAATCGTAAAAACTGATGAATATAA
>JANITW010000004.1:7803452-7829880 GCA_027564335.1 Erythroxylum williamsii | reverse complement strand
AGTTTAGAGTAGATATTAACATAAGAACGTACGAACAAAGAATAGCAGAATCTAATTTAAAATTAATTTCAGACATTTTAGATTCAAAATTATTACAATTTATTTTTTGTATATAATCAAATATACCGATGTAATGTTAAAACTTAAAAGATACACCACCATTTCGTTGGATTTCTTCCCTTTATATTTGCTAGACAGAAAATTTCATCTTCCGACTATATTCTTGTAATAAACAAATATCCAATGACAGGAACAACCTTGACTGTCTTAATCCTGCTATCAAACAAATATTACACTCTTGCCAAGGAACAATCTTGGAGACCGATCAGAGTGACAACGTTAACAATCAACCAGACCCGGTTTCATTTTACAAAGTATAGACTCCGCCGTAACGTAACACTAGCGTCCCATGTTTAGAGTAGTTCCGCGGTGGAACTCGATGTGTTGACTGTTGGGGGTTGTCGGATGACAGAACCAGAGAACAGAAAAACCACAAAGAAAGCAAATCTCAGCCCACAAATTCCCTTTAAAACACTCACTTCACCGGTACGCTAAATTTCGCTCAATCTCTTTAACTCCTTCGTACTTATCTGCTAATTTCTCCCATTAGTCTTACTACTACTACTTTCTGTGACATAAATTTTGTACCTTTTACTCTCTTCCTCACTTCCATTTCACTTTCGAGCTCATTAGTTTGTGATCTTCTGGATCTGACTTTTTAAAAATTGGGTTTATGGTTGTTGTTGCTGAGTCGTTGACCTGGTTCTTTGCGGATAGATTCGTCAACCTCATTCCGTCTTGTAGGATTTATAATTGATCGCTACCCCCAATTTGCTGCCGTTGTTTCCACCTTTACAGTCGTGCTTGCAGGATTGCAGAATTCTGGAAGTAAACCGTTAAAAATTGAACGGTGGTGGGTCTTCTGGGGTCACCAACTATATGCATTTTGTTTTCCAGTTGTTATTTCTGGTAGACATGAGATATTCTCATGAAAGGATAGTAACCAATTTCCCTTGTGCGTGGCACCAAGATCGTTCATTTGAGTTAGGGATACAAAAGAAGAAAGTTCACTTGGTAGTATCATAATTCAGAGATGCTCAATACCAGTACAATGCAAAAGTTTCGATTTTGCCATCTTTGTACTCCTCTCGACCCCTTGAAATTGAGATGCGTAGATCTCACAAGCTACGTCTCTTTATCTTCTTTCAAGTACCATGATAAGTACGCTATAGTGCTTGCATATCTGGTGCTTTGCTTGCTTACCTTGTTTGGGAATATGGAGAGTTTTTCCTCAAGTGTTCGGATCATCTCAAGCTTAAATTTCTTAGTTCTACCCACCTCGGCCAACTTCGTGCATTGTGCACATTCCTTGACGTTCATAAATTTTCCTTGATTAATTCATTAAGCTTACAGTTACTTTAGGGGCCATTTAACTGCAGCTATTGGATTAGAGGATTTTGTGCCCGAAAATCATGAGAGAAGGCACAGAACTTGAGGAACGGGTGGATCTTGAGGATCAAAGTTATATGGAAGAGATTGATGAAGATGTTGAAGATCAACTAGATGAAGATGGAGATGATGATACGGGAGATACAACTGGTGAAGAAAATGATGAAGGGGATTATGATGATTCAAAGACTGGAGATGATCGGAACGATGAATTGCTGGGGATGGATAAAAGCAATGTTGAAAGTGATCATCTGCAAAATGAAGAAAAGCCCTTTGCTTCTATCAGTGAAGAAGAAAAGGAGAAGCATGTTCAACTTCTTTCTCTTCCTCCCCATGGCTCAGAGGTCTTCATTGGTGGACTTCCTAAGAATACATCAGAAGATGATCTGAGGGACCTCTGTGAGCCCATAGGCGAAATTTTTGAGGTGATATATGTCTTGATTTTGGCATGCAGGATCTGTACTTTTCTAGCATTTATTGAATTTCAACTTTTCTCCTGCAGATAAGGATGGTGAAGGATAAGGAAACTGGAGAAAGCAAAGGTTTTGCTTTTGCATCATTCAGGTCTAAGGAAGCTGCTCAAACAGCTATTGAAGAGATCCATAGCAAAGAATTCAAGGTAAGAAGGCCATTGTGTTGTAATTAGTTCAGTCTAATCATCTTTATCTTAGTTTGAGAAAATTTTCCTTCTTGTAGGGAAAAACCTTAAGGTGCTCTCTATCAGAAACTAAAAACAGATTGTTTGTTGGTAATGTGCCGAAGAGCTGGATAGAAGATGAGTTCAGAAAAGTAATCGAGGGGATTGGTCCTGGAGTGGATATTATTGAGCTCATAAAGGTGGAGCCTTGAATTGAATGTAGATTTTGTTTTACTTTATGAGTGTGTAATTGTTGCAAATTTCTAATAATCAAATTTCTAATGCTGATTATTCTGTCTATTACAGGATCCTCAGAACCCAAGCCGTAATCGTGGTTTTGGTTTTATCTATTATTACAATAATTCCTGTGCTGATTATTCCCGACAGAAGATGTTAGCTGAAGATTTTAAGCTGGACGGAAATACCCCAACTATCAGCTGGGCTGATCCCAAGGGCACTCCTGACCATTCTTCTGCTGCTGCCCATGTATGTATTGATAGATATCCGAAGAAACTGGGACTATGGCATTTAACATTTTAACACCATACGTGATTGTTTGCATTAATCTTGCATGATAACATGATGGTTTAAGCCAGTTCTTTGGTTGCTGGCAAGTTTGTGCCAAAAGGTCATGGCTTCATTCAAAAATTTATCTGCTTTAGAGTCACATTTCAGGTTCAATAATGTGTCCCAATTTCATGTTCTTCTTCGACCTTTATGTCATTAGTCTCATAAACAATGCTCACTTAACTCTTAATAAAGGAGAAATAAGTTTTTTTGAAAACAATAACTTGACTCAATTTAGTTGTCTTACTGTAGACATTTTGTTGATTAGGTCAAGTCTCTATATGTGAAAAACATACCAGAGAACACTTCATTGGAGAAATTGAAAGAACTATTCCAGCGCCATGGAGAAGTGAGAAAAGTTGTTATGCCACCTGGAAAAACAGGAAAACGAGATTTCGGTTTCATTCATTTTGCTGAGAGGTCGAGTGCATTGAAAGCAGTTAAAGATACAGAGAAATATGAAATTGATGGTAATTTGTTACATCCATAGCGTGAATGCATAAGGATCTAGAATTTATTCCATTGAAGCTTCTTTTGCATCACGTTAATGGAGCTTATGTCTATTGGTCTTAAGCAAAAAATTGGGCATCTATGTTAATTTTGTCATCAGAAAATCCCATTAGAAAAATGTTCTTGAACTATTAAATTTCAATCCTATGAAAAAATGTAGATGTGCTTATTAGCATGGTGGAAATATGTAATAGGTAATTTGTCAACATATTGTGCCATCTGCCATGTATATAGTAATAGTTTTCTTGTTTTTGATGGCCTGGAAAACATAATCTTTGTGATGAAAGACTGAAAACCCATTTTTCTGCCTTTTTCTTTTTGCACGGGTACTTCTGCTTCACCTGGATCTGAAGTTCTGTTTGTCTCTATAAATTAACTGCAATCATAGGCCAAGCTTTGGAAGTCGTCCTTGCCAAGCCCCAGGCTGATAAAAAACCAGATGGTGCTTATTCTTATAAACACGGGCTTCATCCAAGCAATGTTCCTTTCCCATCATATGGTGGTTTTTCTAGGAACCCGTATGGTTCTTTAGGTAGTGGATATGGTGTTCCTACCAGTTTTCAGCAGGTATTTAAATGAACTACCATAGAACTTTTGATAATCTAACCAGAGTTCCTTTATTGGCACAATTAACTTGCGGCCATCATCATGAGCAGCCAGTAATATATGGGAGGGGTCCAATGACAGGAGCTATGGCCATGGTGCCAATGGTACTTCCAGATGGCCAGATAGGTTATGTCCTGTAAGTCTCACCTATTAATTATACCTTATTGGAGTTATAACCGGTGAATGACTCTCATCTCCTACCATTTTACGGTTTGTAAATTTTGCAGCCAGCAGCCTGGTGTACAGATGCCAGAGCCTCGTCCTAGAAGAGTTGACCGGAGCCATGGTTCAAGTGGGGCGGGCAGAGCTGGAAGCAGCAGTGATGATGGTGGTAATCGCAGCAAAAGGTACCGACCCTATCGGCCCTATTAGTTCAGAGGCATAGAGATGGTATTGTAGTTCTGTGATATTTGTTAATTGTTATATTGAGGCAGAAGAACAAAGTCATCACCTTCTTGTCTCCCGCCTGCAACCCCATGGATTTTGGAAAAGAAAAAATAATTGAAAATAGTTGAAGAAAAGGAATGTTATTAATAGGTCTGTGAAAGTTAGTTGTGAATGTTGTGCACTGGCTCTTGATGAACAGTTCAATGATGCTTAGATCATTTTATTTATGGTTTAAAGATACGATCCAGACTACAAAATTTGCACTAAATTTAATCTATACTTTAGGGATTAATAGCGTTGTAAAAATATGTAACTTAAAGAGCTTCAAGTTAAAAGATGGCACCTTTGGGACTCCCGGAGAGTTGGGTCCCCGATCATATCTTTGTCGTTGAGGAAATAACTGATGGTGTTATTGCATCTCGTGCCTTTGAATATTGTCAGATTTTAACCGAACTGATGTTGGCTTTGGTTGATTAGACTTTTCGTCAATAGTTTCAATTTTTTGTCATGGAAGCTGGAACACAATTGGTAGCAAATTGCTTAGAAACAAGAAATTCCAAGATTAGGATTTTGTTGGGTCGTGGTTGAACTGATTCTTACATTGATGCTAAGAAGAGGGAACTCAAAGATGGTCTATGAAACGCTGAAGGATCAAGAACGTTATCGACCAAGTTGGTATTACTCATGTTTTCAAAGGCAAAATTTTGATCCAGAACCTCAAAATCAAAATTAAACTCAATATCTTAATGTTCACGTCTTTCAAATTTCATTGATGGGTCTTCAGAGCCCCAATGTTAGACTTGTTCTTGATAAGGAGACACGCTCAACCAATCATCCATTCTTAGTTGCATGCATTTTCCTATACCAATGTCTACGGAAGGCGGACTGTGATTGTTGCTGTTTTCACAAATAGTCGTGGCTGACGCACCATTAGTTGTGGTGTGGTGTCGGTGAAGGTGTCGTCATCACGGTCGCTGTTAGCACTTCCTTAAAGAAGATATCGAAATTGACGGCGGTTTGGATTTCTTTTAACGTCAAACACGTGAATTTTTCACCCACAAAGGCAACATTTTTGTTTCTCTTAATTTTCTAAAAAAAAAGTGAATTTATTATTGTGTTTAGGATTTTACAAATGCGAAATATAAATTGGATATTTTCACAAGGTTAAAAATTATTTTCAATCACTACTTAATATTATTCAAAGTTTAAATTAAAATTTAGAATTTAAAATGCGACTTTTAATTTATATTTATTGGCAAGCTTGTTTAAATGAACCTCTCATAATTTTTAATGGACTATTATAAGGTTTGGCTTAAGGTTAATGTTATGAGTATCGAATTTAGTTCTTATACGATATTGTAACAACATCGGTCAATATTAAGTATTATTACGATGATCTTTTAAATTTATAAAATAGTTTTTAAATTTTTTAAAAAATATCAAAATAATCCATAAAATATAGCATTGTATAAATGACAGTTTTATATAAACCATGTTTTCAAAAATTATAATAATAAAAAATTAAAATATTAACAATTAATTTATTTTATTAATATTATTTTTCACATATTAGACACATAAATAATAACAACAATTAATATAAAAATCATTTAATTATCATACAAATATAAAATTAAGAACAATAAAGTATTTAAATTGCTATAATTTTATCGTAAAATAAATAATATTATGTCAAAAATATCAAATAAAAGAATAATAAATATCCATTACTTTAAGTATTACATTTACAACAAGAGTTCATACCGAGGAAACAATCAATTATAAGTCAAATCTGAAATAAAAAATATTTACAGTTATATTTATATTGCATATATAGAGTTTAACATATACTTCAAATATAAGTTAAATTAAAAGAAGAAGAGAAATGAAAACCCATAACTTCTTTTAATTGAATATTTACTCAAATCATATTGACTTAAATTCTTATTTGGTATAAAATCTTTAACATTAAGAAGAGTGATATCAGTGTCATCATTCAAATTTAAATGTGTTCAAAATCTTTTTACACTACATTACATTAACACATTGATTCAAAATTTGAATTGCAAATCTTTATAACTCTAGAACACCACTTTCGAATTGATCTCATAAAGTAAATGTATTACAACAAAGGTAATATTATAAACAAAATAAAATGATGATTAATCTTGAACAAGTAACAAAGGTGAAAAATATAAATACTTAGATTAAGCTGGTCTCTTTGATGAATAGAAATAAGTATCCCAAAATCACCATAATCATCTTTATAAACCTCTATTTGTGAGTTTATGAGATCTTGCATCATCTTATGAAACAAAATTTGTTGTAATGATTAATAGCATTCTCCTATTAACTTCAACTTTATTTGCAAAAATTAGGATTAAAAAATGTCCTAACTGCAAACAATAGAGAGCAAAATTGTCTTTCCTATCTCTTATTGATGACTACAAGATAAGGTGTGTACAAAGAAGACCTATTTTTCATATAAGGCTTGATTGCTTCTTGTGCCTTCTTTATGACATTATAAAAATATTTCATTTTTATCTTCTCATCACTATCAGTTAGATGAAGTACTCTTACTAAAGACTCACAAACTCAAATTACAAATTAACACTAGGATTAAAATTCATAATCTTAAAGTATAATTATGAAAACCTTAACTATAGCATTAGACTTAATATATTGTGATGTGATATACTTATTACTTGTAAATATTTTTCTCGACTTCTTCTTCATTTAAACAAAATTGATAAGAAATTAGTCGCAAACTTTGTTATAGCAGGATGATACAAATTTCTACCAATGGTGAAATCCTTCATCATCAGATTTAAGACCCATGCACAATTATAGCTTAACTTGATCACTTTCTTTACTTTATACACAATCTCATCAATGATAGGAAAATATCTAACATCTTTTATATTTTCCAACATCAGGTCAATGTAATATGAAATACAAGGAATCCAATTAAAAAAATTATACCTGCTTTGCAATCTTTTCAGCTGCTTTGTAAGCATAGTCATTGCTAGTAATGAACTAAACAATTTTCTAGCCTAACTTCATTCACAAGTTCATCAAATATCTGAAACAGAATATCAACATTGCTAACAAGGCTAGATGCATCAATAAATTTCAAAAACATTATCCACATTGTAGAATATACTAAAAAGTTACATCTATCACACATAATCGAACATTCATAAGTTGCCCAAGTCATTCTTCTTTCATCCAAATAACTGGTTATTTCATAAACTTATTGCTCAGAAATTTACCTCTATAGTCATTAATCAAAGGGGCTATATATCCTGGACCATAAGAGGCAATAATATCCACCACATATCAGTAACAATAAGATAGGTGACCTTGGATGATACACCTAAATCATATCACCATCTTGACATGTCATGTCCACATTTTGAACCACTTCTTTATATTGTAAGGCAATATGAATTAAAGGTTGAGTTTAAGGAGTTGTTTGTGGTAAAAAAAATTAGACGCATGTCTTCTTTTTTTCTTTACATTAGGTGCAGGAATACTGTCACCTTCAATATCCCTACTATCATCCTGAACACTGAAAAAGACCTTCCACAACCAATTTCATAATTTAGCTTTTGTCTTTTATCTTGTTCATGTTGATACTCTTTAAGTAAAGTCTTAATTTGTTGTTTCATGTCAAGGCTCACTTTTTTATAAGACTCTACATCACCTTTGATCCCAACTAAATGGTTCTTTAATCTAGTGATTCTCTCACCTTTCAAATGCTTATTGCAATGCACACAAATGGTGTAATTTTTCATTATAGGAATCAATCTAGAATGAGCCCAAGTTGGAACATCAAATTTTCCTTAAATGGCTGAATCAGGAATACTTGAACTCCTTTTTATTTATCTAAAAAAATAAGACATGTGTCAAAATTAAATTAATTAATTCATATACAAAAATATAATTTTTCTATATAATATCATTACATATCTATAAAAGCCTAATATTTAACTATAAGCATATCCATATTCTATATAGACTCTATCTTACATCTTTCTTTATGATAACACACATTGCAAAAATGGATTTTCTTTATGATAACACACATCGCAAAAATGATTTAAATACTTACAATCTCACATTATGTTCAGTAACGAGTATTCTCTCATAAATTCACATAATATTTTCTACTATATATTAACTATCCATAAGATGATGGATATATATTTGCGACTCATAAGATATGATTAATATTTGTAATATTATTTCCTAATGACATCAGCGAACAATATAAAAATGCAAACATTTAATTTTCTTAACTAATTATATATATTAAACGATTTAATTATATGCTAAATCTTATATTTAAGTGATTAATCATATGTTAAATACCTTTTATATACACTTAATAATTAGTAAATGATATGTTTCTTATAAATTAATTCACAAATTAACATTTAATTAATTAATTAATTTTGATCTCATTTTATGATTATTAAAATAACAAATAATATTATATGTTCTTGAACCATACATAATTCACAATGCCTAAATGTTCTTCCATAGTCCATACACAATATTATTCTGATCTCATTTCTTCATGAATTCACAATGCCTAAATGTTATTGAACTATACATAATTTACACAATCGATTCCAACTCCCAAGCCCAATGCATATTTTATAAAGCATTCATAATACACATATGAGAAAACAAAAACACAACGCAATTGTAACTCAAAGTGTAAACAAATAACCTAAAGTCAGGTTGGGTCGCATGTTAGTTGGGTCATAGGCCGGGCAAGTTGCAAGTTGGGTTACAAGTTAACTAGATGCAAATTTGACTTATAGAGTACTCTACTCCGGACCTCTTTCTACATTGGGGATTGGAGTCCTAGGACTAGACAACTGGACGCACAAATTGGTGTATCTAAAGCAGTAGAAACAACAATGCATAAAGAGCAATGGCCAACGATGATGGTGTGATGACTAGTCATTGGTACATAGAGAGCAACAAGCAGTAGAGAGCAAACTGGTAAAGAAGCAATGGTGGAGGAAGCAACAAGTGGGGGAGGAATTAGTGGCAACTGGCAAGGAAGGGCAGCAACTGGCAGGAAAGAGGCAATGACTATTGAAGAGTGAAGAGTATATTAAAGGAGAAAATGAATTAGGTTATGTTTTAGTTTAGGTTTTTAAAAAAAGAATTGGTTCCTAAATTTTAATAATTTCAATTTAGTCTCTAAAAATTTTTGGTATTTCGGGCATCGACTAGTACCACCTAGTATCGATCAATACTAATTGATATATGCAATCATTACAGTACCATTGATTTGAGTACTATTCTCCGGTTGGTATGAAACGATACTCATATCCCTACTTAAGATTAAAAATAATCTATTAAAGTTTTAGGTTAATAAGTCTAAATCATCTAAATAAGGCATAAAGTTGAAAATTTGAAGACCAACAATAAACCATGAATGTATTTTTGTTGGAGGCTATCGACAACCTACCTATATTGTTTGTCATCTTTAAAATTTTCAATTGATTAGACTGATGAGTAGAGACACATTTGACATTAAACATATGAGTTTTTGTGAGAAGATCACGAGCGTATTTTTGTTGAGTTAACAATAAACCATCTTTTGTTTGTGTTGTCTCAACTCCAAGAAAGTAGTGAAGAGATTTGATATCCTTCAAGGCAAATCGAGCTTGAAAGATCTGAATTACTTGCATAATTAAATTATTATTGTTGCCTATTATAAACTACAGAAAATAAATGATGACCACTAGTGTTGTAAATAAATAATGAGGGGTCTGTTTAAGAAGCATTGAACCTGAAAGAAAGCAAGGCCTCTTTAAGACAATGAAACCAACTACTTGGCACTTATTTGAGGTCATAAAGTGACTTACAAAGAAGACAAACATAATGAGGATAACATTGGTCAACAAATCCAAAAAGTTGAGACTTAAATATTTTCTCATTGAGAGTTCCATGGAGGAAGGCATTGGAGATGTTCAATTGGTGAATAGACCAAGATTGAGAGATGACAATGTTAAGAATTAAATGAATGATAGCAGGCTAAATAATAGGACTAAATATGTTTGTGTAATCAATCCTAGGTCATTGCTGAAAGCCCTTTCAACAATGCGAGCCTTGTAATGAGAGACAATACCGTTGGGGTTCCATTTGATATGAAAAACCCATTTGGATACAATTGGATTCGTGGCTAGAGAAGCTGAAACTAATTCCAATGTTCTATTGGAAATCAATGCATTGAATTCATCGTTCATAACAACGCCCCACTTTGGATCTTTGGAAGCTTGAGTAAAACTGGTGGGCTTGAGTTCTTGTGTTTGGCTTAGAATTGTTTGGGTGATGGTAAGGAGGTAGTTTTAGAGCGAGTGACCATTGGGTAATGAGTCTTTGGTGTATTATGGAGAATGTAGGAGGTAAGATTGACTTCTAAATTAATAAGTGCATAAGTAGATGAAGAAATAGGCTGTGGTATATAAGTTGATGTTGGTGATTGTGGAGGAGGGGAATTGTTGTTTATAGGTTGTTATTGGTGTTAAATTTGGGTTGTTGGTGTTGATGGAGAATGCATTGTAGCCAATTTGGGAGAGACCAATTGTTGGTTGTTTAAGAAGGTAATAAGAGATTTGTTGGAGAAGGGTGTTGTGGGCTGGGAGATAGCTCATTAGTTGAATTCAAATCTGAAAAAGGAAAAATAAACTCATTAAAAAGAACATGACAGGATATATAAATTTTACTAGTGATAATTCCAAGCATCGATAACCTTCATGAATCTTGCTATATCCCAAAAAAATATATTTTGTAGAGCGAGATTCAAATTTGTTGCTAGTGTAAGGTTTGAGTCATAGATAACAAAGGCTCCCAAAAGTTTTGAAAATTGAGTAATTTGGTTTTTCATGAAAGAGTAATTCAAAGGGAAACTTGGGATTCAAGAGTGGTGTAGTGAGTCTACTAATGATGTAATTAGTAGCATCGAAGGCATAGGCCCAATATTGGAATGATAAAAATGAGGCATGGATCATTGTTAAAGCAATTTCAACTAGATGGTGATGTTTATGCTTAACGCAATCATTTTGTTCAGGGGTTTTTAGGCAAAAGCTGCGATGAGGAATGTCATGTTCATTCAGGTACTTGTTTACAGCTTGGTATTCCCCCTTCCCAATTAGATTGAAAATTTTTGATTTTACGATCAAAGAAACACTTAACAAAATAATGAAATTTAATAAAAGTGCTAACAAGTTCAGATTTATAATGTAAAAAATAAATCCAACAAAATTTTCTAAAATGATCATAAAAAAGAATGTAAGACTTGCTACCATCAATGGAATCATATGGGGAGGGACCCTAAAGATCACTACATATCAATTCAAGAGGAACATTAACTTTATGACTAGACAAAGGGAAAGGTAATTTATTTATTTTCTTAACACCACAACCATGGCAAATGGAATTGCTGGATTTGGTGAAAGATAAACCACAAAATGACAGAGCTTTATGGACTATTTTATTATTGGCATGACTGAGACACTGGTGCGAAGTAGAAAATGCAGTAGAGGCTTGTACAAAACCTGACTTTGGAGAAAGAGAAATAGGTAAAAGACACCGTCCTTAGTCTCTCCTAAAAAATTTGGGTGCCCGGTTGCCAAAGCCTTAAGAAAAAAATGGTCAGAAAACAATTCAATATAAAAGGGATTATGATTAGTTAAAACATAAACAAACAATAAATTTTAATAAATATCAATTACATGCAAAATATTATAGAGAGAGACAAGGATTATTAAGATAAGCAATAGAGTGATCAACATAAGAAATAGGAAGGGTATTATTATCATAATGATGACTTCTTCAGGATCATCATATTCAGAGTGAATTGTCAAGTTGTCTAGATCTAAAGTAAGGTGATGAGTTGCTCCTGAGTCCACAAGAATGTCTACCGAGGCCTTGATTGGTATGTCGTGCTCCAAAATTGGTGGACGCATTGAGGGAATTAGAGGGATTAGCATCACTTTGGAGTTGCATTTCTTCACTAAGAAAAAGACCATAAAGATAGTCAAAAGAGACAGAATCCAAGTGTGCTTCTATGACACGCATAAAGGGCCAATATGCTAGTCCAAGACCATCCATGATGTGATTAACGAGATCGTCATCTACAAGAGGTTTGCTAAATGCAACTAATTGGTCAGGCATGAGTTTGGCCCCCTAAACATAGGTTGTGATGGAATCATTTCCATGTTAAAGATTGGCTAACTACTATTTGAGTTGCCTGATTTGTGCTTTAGAACTAGAAGCATATGCAGTGGCAAGCTTTTGTCATACTCCATATGTAGTATCAACACCAATTTATTGGAGTAAAGATTTAGAGATTGAACTGACAATCCAACTAAAAACGATTTGGTCATTACAAAGCTAAAAGAGATACTCGAGGTTTGGTTTGTTATCCATCTGTGGTAATGGAGCAGGAAGAGAGCCATCATTATGTCCTATTAAATTGTAGACAGGCAATAATGGAGAAAGTTGCATTTTCCATAAGAGATAATTAGTGAAATCTAGTTTCAATGGTAATTGGTGGGAAACATTTGGAAGGCTTAAAGAAATAGAGGAGAAAGGTATGGTCGTGATGGTTGGAGCAATGGAGGAAGTGTTGGTGGTTTCAGTAGTCATGATGAAAAAAAAAGCTTGCTTAGTTAAGAGACTTACAACTTTAATACCATGAAAATGTTATATATTATTAATTTCCACTGATCAAGTTTATGAATATTTACAAGTGTAAAGTACAACAATAAGGCAGTAAATTAAGCCCAAAGATATGGTCAACTACTATGAATGCAATTACTAAATGAATGACTTAATTGAGGTCTTGATAGAAAGAGAATAATGCTCAAGATAGATTTTCCTTATCAGAATAAGCTAATATATGGTAATAACACTATTGTTATATTCCTAACTTAGGATGAGCAAATTAGGAACATGCACTACACGTATAAATAAGTTGTTACAATTCTAAGAAGAGCGTTATTTTTGTAATAATCATAATTAGAAAAGACAAGCAACTTATACATATCTCTTAAAAGGCCAAAAGTTTTGGGTTATATGTTAGCCACATTTGTTCATAGGAATACCTACTTGTCTATTAAGTTTTCACGTGGAAGCTTATATGTCATGGATAAAAATGTTTTCATGAACCAAATTAGGAAAATACTAACAAAACTAATATTTTGAATCGAGTTGTTAAGGTTATAAAAGGACTTAATTGAAAATTTTAAAAAGTTTGATGCTAAATTAAAAATTTTCAAAATGTTTAACATTTTAGAATATGTTATCTCCTTATATTGATTTGTGTAGCCACTATGGGTCTATTCACGATAATTATTATAAATATCTATATTAATATAATTGATGAACTTGATTGTTTAAAGATGTCTTTTCAAAATAATAGTTATTTTGAATTCATAAAGGTTGCTGTGATATATAATTAACCTAAGATTGAAAGTGACCTATTAAGGTTTTGGATTAATGGAGCTAAATCATTTAATTAAGGACGAGCTAGAAATCTCTAGTGTTATATTCCTAAATTTATGATAAGTAAATTAGGAATAAGCACTATTTATATAAATAAGTAGTTATATCCCACTTATTCCCATGTATTCAACATTCACAATTAAATTTGTTCTTAATAATATGAAATAATTGGTTTGGATTCATATCATAAAATTTAGATTATATTTAACGCAAGCAACACTATCCAGAAAACTTCTTCATGCCAGAAGTCCCTCCTACAATATAACCACATAGAAGTGTTATTCTAAAGTTTCAATACAATCAAGTGGGTGGGGCAATTTGTGATTTTCTGGCGATCAGTTTCAAGTCGCTGCTCCTTTCAGACACGAACACTTCCCTCGTTCGCGGATCTCCAGCAAGAATCCATGCTATGAGACCAAAAAAAATGGAAACGTGTAGATCGGAGAAAGGAATTAGCACTTTTAAGTAAGCGGACAGACGTCAAATGATTTTTTGTTCAAGTCAAGCAACTAAAATGACTCGACACCAACCAGAATGATGTTTTACCCAATTTACGGTCTTAATCTGGGATACCACTCCACGAAAAGAGGACACTACAAAATCCTAATTCTTGCATTAAGATTTTAACTTATTTATACTAAAATTTTAAACCGATTAATTTTTTAATTTAGTTTAATTTAATAAATTTATTAAAAATTGATTAATGAGTTCATTTTATAAATTAAAATTAATTAATTAATTTTTATCTAACAATTATTTTAAATTAAATTTTAAATTTTAATAAATAAAATAATATTTTTTTAATTATTTTTAAAATTTATTTAATATTTAATAATTTGATAATGAAATATTCTACGCCGTTAACTTTTATTTATGTTCATCAGTAGAAAAAAAAAATCGGTCCAATAACCACAAATGCCTGACATTATTGTAATCCACGTCATCCTCTCGGTTGCACGCTGACGATAATATGCTTTTCTTAGTACTCTTTCGACAATGGCTGCCACTACATGGCTTTTTCCTCCTGGATAGCCCAGAGGACGTCAAAACCCCCTCAATCCTCCACTTTGTTTGTTCTGATTTTCTTGTTTCTCTTTCTCTCTTGTTCTTGTTTCTCTTGCCTTTCAGCGGTTAGTGAAGGGCCGACGCGGTGATCGGGAAGAGGAGTCCGGTGCGTTTGACGCCGATAGAGGAGGTGTAGGTGGTACAGGAGAGGAGACACGGCCAACATGCTTTCGGGGTTCGGTGGAAAGTATTGGATATGTGAGTATCAGAGTTGATTGTTGCCGCTTGGACCTAGCTCTTCATTTTGACGTCATCAGGACAACAAAAGAGCAAGTTGGAATAAAAGACTTCTGATTAGTACAAAAATTAATTGTCATCAGGAGAGCCCTTTTATCCTTTGCCATTTCCTCGACCGATCATTCTTAGCCAAGCAATAGCAATCATAATTAAAAATTGATTCATAGATTATCGATTTACCAAAATAATTATACATTTTGCTTACTTGGCGGTGACTTGGAAATACATATATAGAAAGACAAAATGAAAAAAATGATGACATTGACACGCCAAAGTGTTTTCCATGTCACCAAATACAAATCGCCACATAAGCTACCTAAGAAATAGGGATTTTCACTGGGTATCTGTCTACGCAGTCAAGCCAAGGGTTTCCCTTCGACTCACCTACTGGAATGGGCCTCAGAGCTTTCCAGACCGCACTGTTGCACTTAAAACCCGACCCGAATGCAATCTGCCAGACACGGTCCCCACCTGAGACTCGACCTTTAGCCTCTGTGTAAGCCAGCTCATACCACAGCGAGCTACTTGACGTATTTCCAAACCTGTGCAAAGTCATCCTCGATGGCTCCATATCCCAGTCACTGAGTCGCAAATTCTTCTGCAACTCGTCCAAAACCGCTTTACCACCAGCATGTATACAGAAATGCTCGAATGCTCGCTTGAAGTCGGGTATGTAAGGCTTTACTTTAGCTTTCAGCACCTTTCTTCTCACAAGTGTGACAAAGAACATGAACTGTTCACTTAAAGGGAGTACAAGAGGTCCCAGTGTAGTTATGTTCGTTTTCAAAGCATCTCCAGCCACAGCCATTAATTCTCGAGCTAAAGAGACCCCTATGGTTCCGGTGTCATCCTCTCTCTGGTAAACACACTGATAGTGCTTATCATCAGCACCTTTGTGGGTGCGAACTGTGTGGACCAGCTCATACTTGGACCGAACCCTGTCTCTTGTCTTGTTGGATAGAAGAATGGCGGCACCACCCATGCGAAATATGCAGTTGCATAGCAACATGGAACGATCATTTCCAAAATACCAGTTAAGAGTTATGTTTTCTGTGCTCACAACAACTGCATACGAGTTGGGATTTGCTTTGAGTAGGTTTTTAGCGAGGTCTATGGAGATGAGGCCTGCACTACAACCCATGCCACCAAGATTATAACTTTTGATATCAGTTCTAAGCTCGTAATGATTCACTATCATGGAGGAGAGGGATGGGGTTGGATTGAATAAGCTGCAGTTCACAACAAGTATATCAATGTCGCTCGGCTTAACCCCGGTTTTTGCGAAAAGCGCGTCCAGAGCACCGAACATAACTAACTCTGCCTCGTTCCGAGCTTCATACATCGACAAATTGGGCGGTCTAGATGTTATTCCTCTCGGGAAATATGTTTCGTCTCCTAGACCGGACCGGGTCGCAATACGCTTCTGGAACTCAATGGTATCCTCCTCAAAAGCTCCTGTCTCTTCGGTCATTTTCAAAAACGAGTCCACCGCCATCTTACGCTCATCTTCCGGTTTGTAACATGCGAAGTCGACGAGGTAAACTGGTCTGGAGCGCTTGGCATGGTAGAGGCCAAGAAGGAATATTAATACAGCTGAGCCGGCGAGTCTTATGGCGGTGTCAATGTCTTGGAATTGAAGAGACCGGGTTGACCATACATCGTAAGCCCGGTTTAGTTCTAGACCGGTGAATTGTACCAGAGTGGCCGTGAACACAGGTAGGATTATGAGGAAAAAGAATAGTGTGGCGGGGTTACACGAATACCCATAACCTAACTTGACGTACTTGAGCTTCACAGATTGTAAGAAGTCGGGTAAACGACGTCGGATTCTGATGACGGCAGAGGAGGAGTCTTTGAACGCCATCTCTGCCGTTAATCTCTCCTTATCCATCTCTATGCTATTACTTCCCATGATGAGTATAGCGGGTATGTCTGTATGTCTCTCCCTTCTTTCTTTGTTTTGCTCTTTTAAGAAAGAAAAGAGGGCGTTGTTTATTTATAAAGAATAGTCTATGAGAAGCTGAACCAAATCACCATCCAAAGAATAACAAATGCTGAATTGAAAGAAAGCCCTACACGTTTAGAAACAGTTGGTTGGTGTGATATAGATAAAGAGAGAGAGAGCGTGAGAGAAGTTTGAGCCCCGAGAATGGGAAACTAGGTCACTAACATTTGTATATTATCTACAAGAAAGCTGGAGCGATGTAGTCTTAGAATTTATGGTGAGTAGTTCCAAGAAAGGATGGATAGCTCAACCACCATGAAAGTACAAGAGATTGGAACTGTTCTATTTGAAGACAGAAGGTACGCATAATCTATTAGACTATAACCCTAGCTTCTTTTGTTATGTTTCTTTATTTTAAAGCCTCAAAATTCGCCAAACTTGGTTTTTAAAATGTTGTTACTCAATTTTCAATGAAGACGGAGATAACTATGGAATTGAAGGTGAGAACAATGGGGGATGAAGTAAGCTCATATTAATAATGCCTATTATTACTATTAATATTTAGTTATTAAAATTTATATTAGTGTTAAATGTCTATTATTAGAAATATATTATTAAAATCCTATTTTTATTTAACTGATTAATTATTTGCTAGAATTAATTATTTGTTAGAATTTCTAATTAGTTGTATTCAATTTCTATATTGAATATTTTATAGGTAGTGGACCATCACAAAAATACATTGGATGAACATCAAATTGAATGATCCTAAATCTAATATTTTATTACATGGGGTAAAGCTGCATTTAGAAAAGAAGAAACGAAAAAGAGTGTTTGAGGATTTCTTTTAACATGGCTCATGAAACATTACGGTAATTAGGTGAAAGGCTGACAAGGCCGGTGGATTTAGGTGACTGGCCGTGCGGGAACAGTAAATGAAGGTGGTGGTGGTCAACGAAGATGGCGGTGATATTGACCCATCCAAGTCCTCGTTCCTCTATGCTGGCAGATCTAACGGTTGTAGTCTTGCCACGTACACAAAGATAGAACACTATTACAACCCAAAAAATAATAAGCTCTCATAACCCTAGCCCATTCCCATATTGGGCGATTTGTAATAAAAATTGTATTGTCAGATGTGGCTTTCATGGGATCAATTCTCCCCTTGCTCATCTCAATACGTTATTTAAAAGAATCGAAGAAAAAGTGGTGTAAGATAAACAAGTTACTTCAAAGCAGGCACGCATTCGAAGAAGATTTTAAGATCTTTTCATGCCCAAAATGGTTATATCTGCCACTAGACTAGCCCACTAAGGCACAAGAATCTGCTGTTAACCATAATTAAACATTTACCAATCTTTCGAAATTAGGTATGTCTTCTCTTCTAATTAGGTGGAGACATTTTGGTGAAGTTCAGAGTATCAAAACATTTCCCTAAGTAGGGCTTAAGACCAACCAAGTTCAGAGAATCAAAACAGCACGGCTGCATTGCGTCTTGTATTGGGTATTTCATATTTCAAACTAAAACTCTGAAAACGTAGAGAAGAACCCTAAAAGGATGAAAAGATGATCAAATCCATAACGTTTATAGATCAATAATGTAATGCAATCATTCCCGTGCTTCTTAAAATGAGAAAAATGCTGCTTAATTTTGACTTCTCATCATTTGATTATTCATACAAATATCTGCTTTTAGCAATTTTCAAACCTTTTTGGTCATTTGATTGTTGTAGTTTGTCCTTCTAACTCAAAATTTCTTCATGCTTTTGGTGATCAACATATGGTGTTTGTGTTAGTTACGATTTCCTATTGTAAACATGGACATTGAAGACGATTCCAAAAGGCAATTAGCTTCTTTCACTTTCCATTTGATAGGGGTTGGCCCAAGGGGAGGACCACCTACACTATTAGGACCGCCATTTATAAATCATTGTGAACGTGATACCATAAAGTTGGAGGACAAGACACTATAGTATGTTCTAACATTAATATATCTTTAAAACGACAGTTATTATAAATTAGAAAAAAAAAAACAGAAGGAAGGTGGTCAGTAAGAGTTGAAGATAGCAAGAATCATGGATTTTTTTTTCT
Organism: Erythroxylum williamsii; assembly: GCA_027564335.1. Lineage (NCBI taxonomy): Eukaryota > Viridiplantae > Streptophyta > Magnoliopsida > Malpighiales > Erythroxylaceae > Erythroxylum > Erythroxylum williamsii. The sequence continues at coordinate 7,810,852 of JANITW010000004.1, read as the reverse complement.
TTTTTCCTTAAAACTTAAAATAAATTAAAGTATGTTGAATGTCATATAGAGTTATAAGGTTTGTTGCTTCAAATATTGTATATATGTCATCATTCCGGTCTCAGATAAGAGTAGGATTTCAAAGTTTGTTTTATGTTATAGCTTTGTCAATTAATTAGGTTGGCCAAGAGAAGATAAGGTTATATGAAACTAGCAGTTTTGGGTCAAGCAGTAATCTAAGAACTGGGATTAGACAAATGGTTAAGGGTATAAGTAAAGATTTGGAACTTTGGCATTAAAATTCTCAACTCCCAGCAGATTCTGTTAAGCAGATAGGCAACCGTCTCTTTGGTCATTTATTTATCGATAGTAAAGTTTGAACTTTGAATAGTTTGAGAGTAGACGGGGTTTGTTTTAGGTGCACCTATACCATCCAAAATAAGAATTTGGTGAGTGGATCGTTGTTACATTACAGGAGCTACTAACCAGAAACCAACTAAATAAATGATCAAGTTGAGCGAATGTTGGCCCTACTTTCTGTTACAGTTCTAACCATATTAACATATATACATACATATATCAGCAAGCATTCATGCCCCTTTACTTTCAGGTGAATGTCAATGCGATAGGCATTGTGTCCTCTGCACTGCAGCCTTATTAGAAAGCAGGTAAAGCGTGTCCGTCCTCATCCCAACGCGTTCAACCACTACTGAGATGTGTCTGTCCTCCTGTGTACCCGCTCTAGAATTGGTCAAAATAGCATTAAGTTTAACATGTTTCCAAAATGTTCAAATTAAACCAACCTTAAACGAAAAATCTAACAAAATTAAGTCTTTATCAATTGAATGTCAAGTGAATTTTAAAAAAAAAAACTTTATAAAGTGAGACCCACTTGCATATATTGCTTTGTTGAATAAGGGTGAAGCCATTTCGGAACATAGATATACTCTACACGAATCACAAAGCCTAAGCCAAGGGTCTCAATCTTCAAACAGAAAAAACTTTCCCCTTAGTACATAACGTCAAAAATTTAATGGGTTTGGTTCAATGAATTAGAGAAAATACGTGGCTCGGCGAAGCATTGCGGGAAGAACAAGCCCATTCTTTAAGGGCTTTTGATTCACTTCTTTCTATGACATCCCCGCTCCACTTGCAGCCATAACTCTCTTTATAAACATTTGTAGGATTATCAGCTTATTTTTGTTCTATGGCCATGGATTCCTGAAGGAATGAGTCAATTCTTGCTATGACCTGCAAAAGAATTTTGATTCAGTTAAAGAGTCCCCAGTTATCCACAAAGGATAGCGGATGGATGCAAGCAGTGACAGAGCTAGAAATTTAAAATAGAAGAGTCTAAATATTTAAATTTTTAAAATTTTGAAGAATCCAATATACCACTAATCTTCAAATAACTCCATCCTTACATACATATATATAAATATATATAATATTTTTTAAAATCTTAGAAGCCCAATGCACCATTGCCCCCATATGGCTACGTCCTTGGATGCAAGAAAGGGCAAAGTGAAATCACCTAAAACCTTCAAAAGTTGCTTCGGATTTCCAGACTATATCATTCATCCCCGACGAGAAAGTTTTGTAGAACTGCCAAGTAAATAATGGGCATAAGCAGATGAGTCAAAAGTGAATCATACGCTGAAAATGGTCAACCCGTTAATGAAAAGCAAAATTAAGAAAACGGGGTCAGAATGAGAATTATTGGACATGCCTTGTGAAACTCCAACGTATCGCCACTAACTTTCCGGAGCTCCACCATGTGCAGAGACGGAGCCACTTCGAACACCTAAAGGTCGAAAGCCATACATTGTCAGCTTTTGAAATTCAGTAGCAAGAGTAACCCGATTTTTCTAAATGCATGTTCTAGAACTGTTCAACAGTAAATGACCCAGTTGCATAGAAGGATCAAATTTAATGCACAACCAAATCTTTGCGAAATGCAATCGGCCAAAGCATGGCTTCTTCCTTGGTAATAATTTTTCAAAGAGCTTATACTCATCGTAGTTAAGATTATCACCTCAGTAGCCATAGCAAGCTGGCCTTTTCTTCCAGTTTTATCACCCTTCAACTGCATCTGCAATGTTTGAATGGGGATTTTAGGCACTACTGATAGTAACAATTAGAGAATTTGTTGTCCACCAAAAAAAAAAAAAAAAAGATAGAGATATTGTTGATAAAAAGTATTTAAAAAAACTCATAAAGGTGAAATGGATGAACTGACGAACCATCGGATAGGGAAAAAAAAAGTAAAGCTTATTACCTTGTAGTTTCTTTTGTCAACATTGAAACCCAAAGGCTTTGCAGCTTCCTCAAGTTTAGACATAATGTCGTTTGCAGGGCTATGAGAAGCAAAACGTTTTTCTCGCTTCACAAGACCCTAAGAGTTTGGATATCAAATAAGTAGAAAGATGCCCAGTTAGCATAGAGATCAAAGCTTGGTGAAGAAAAGAGTCAACTTGAAGTTACTAATCAAATAATAACCAGATTATCTGAAGAAATCAACAAATCATGAGCTGCAGGTGCAAACCATTAAGTCAATTAACAGATAAATTTTATGTGGCATGCGCCCAAAATTCAATACTATTTTGCAGGGTTGTATACCAGCTTAAATAGGTCATTGCAAATATGATAACTACAGCACCATGAAAAAGAAATCACACAAACCTCTTTGCCAAACAAATTTTCAAGACTGAAGCCTTGTGTTTTAGAGATCAGCTCAAAGGCATTCATTGATACAGGTTTCTCCTTCCTTTCTGTTACAAGATGTTCCTGCAATATAAATAATTTCAGTTGGAAAAAGTTTTTGATAAGATATTCTAACTTCAAGCTGCATTAATCAACTGCATAAGGAGGCAGGCTTAAGTTAAACCCAGTAAATTCTAGAGGCCGGAATTGAAGACTCGGGAGTTACCAAATAGTTACTATAGAATAACAATTGAAGGAGAAGCTTCACAATAATTGGGAACTAGACCTCATATGCATATCTTCATTCAGAGAACAATATCTCTCTCTGCTTGAAATCTAAATTCCCTCAACTTATTAGTAGTCAAGCTGACCTTGGGTGAAAGAAGTACAAATTATGAAAAGAAATTCTTACATTTGAGTTGTTGAACACAGCATCAACATCGTTTAAATTTACATCCTCTTCCTGCTCGAACTGTGGAGGCCTATATCCTTTCTTGAACCACTCATCTTCTAATATCTCAGGAATGGTTATACGCTGCAGTAAAAGTATCTCAATAATCAGTACAAAGCATGTACTAAAGAAGAATGCATCTCATGAGATATTTATGGCTTTCATCCACACATAATCCTGAACAACACGGATCAACAGGACCAGTAAAAAAGAAGGCACATGCAAATGCAGTTCCAACAGATAGGTCTCTGAAGCTTACTGTGAGAGGGTTTGGATCAAGAATGCGCTTTATCAGGTTCTTTGCACCTGATGAAAACCATGATGGGTATCTAAATTCAGCCCCGCAAATCTGAAGTGATTTTTTGACAAAAATTGTTAAGAGTTATCAGAACGCATAATCTGAATAGAAAAATCTCTTAGCAAGCACTCACTTTTTTGTACAAATCCATAAGATTAAGCTCTTCAAAAGGTAAATAGCCTGCCATAAGTACAAAGAGAATGACTCCACAAGACCATATATCAGATGCTGTACCATCATAACCTTTGTCTCTAAGTACCTGTATAAGAAAAACACCGTGCACCAAACATAGTAGTTCTACCATGTTACATTCTAAATTCAAAAGAAACAGAATAGATAAGAAGCAGTAGTATCTACCTCAGGAGCAACATAATTTGGAGTTCCGCAGGCGGTGTGAAGAAGTCCATCCTCCTGAATTGAAAAAGATAACCACTAAGGTATGGCCTTATTGTGAGTAATGCAAAGAATGTAGATGTCATGATCATAACCTAGCTAATATAATTTCCATTATTCTAAAACAAAGATATTTTGACTGAGTGTACACAGCTGTTAAAGGCTTAAAGCTCAGAACAGCCATTAAGGACTGTCCACATTACTACATCTTTTTAAAATAAACTATAATCTAAAGAATTAAAAAAACTCACCCGCAATTGTTGGGATAATGCACTCAACCCAAAATCTGAAACTTTAAGAGCACCATAAGAATCAAGAAGAAGATTTTCGGGCTACAACAAAATTGAATCACCATTACCGTTAATCGAAGTTAAGATACAAGAAGTAAACATTTCTCAATCAATAAAAAAGGCAAACTTTCTTTCTCCAACCTTCAAATCTCTATGGAACACTCCTCTGCTATGACAGTAATCCACAGCATTAATCAGCTGGTGAAAGTATCTCCTAGCATCGTCTTCTTTGAGCCTACCGTATTTGGCCTAAGATAACAGATAATATGCGTATGAATTTAATTAAAAATATATAATTCTAATCAATTATTCCACATTGATTCTTACAATCTTGTCGAAGAGCTCCCCTCCACCAACAAACTCGAGAACAATATAAATTTTGGATTTGCTTGCCATAACCTAAACTTTTAAGAAAAGAACTGGTGAATTTATGAACAAGTAATTAATTTCAACACAAATCAATTTATAACAAAACTTTGTAATACCTCGTAGATTTTGATGACATTAGGATGCTTGATAAGCTTCATTGTGGATATTTCTCTTTTCAACTGAGAATAAGATGAAGACACTAGATAAACAAATTGAAGGACAAAATAAGTTGAACATCACATTCGTAACGTATAAAAAAAGGAACCTGCTCGACCATCTTGTGGCGGAGAACTTGTTCTCGGTCAAGGATTTTGATGGCGAAATTACCATCGGTTTCGACGTTCCGAGCGAACTTGACCTTGGCGAAGCTTCCCTCGCCTATGGTCTTTCCGAGCTCATAATTTCCCACGCGCGTCCTCGCCGCTGGCATCTTCACGCTTCCCCCGTTCGCCTGTAAAACTATACCAACACTGAAGTGCTGCAATGGGTAATTGCAAGTAAGTTACGTGCGTGTGATGTAGAAGAGAGACGTTGGAAGGACGGAAGTATAATATCTTCAAGTGTGGGAACTGGGCAGTATCATCAGATGAGTCGGTGGGTCCCATTTCTATTATCTGATTTAACTCAATCCATTAACTCCGCGTGCGCTCCGCGTAGGATTTAAGATTAGGACGACTCTTTTGAATATGTACGGAACAAGGATTATTCATTAAAAAAAAAAATTTGTTAGCTCTAGAGATGTTGCAGGAAGATCCCAATTATGAGAAGGCGTCTTTAAATCATTCATTCTTAGATTAATTCCCGCTCACACACGGTCAGCTCGTAAAAGGTAAAGTGCTGGCTAAACAGATTTTTTTATTCTCAGGATTTGAACTTCAGACCTCTGATTAAAGAATGAGAGTGCTGAACTACTCACGCCAACTTATTTAATTATTATTCATAAAATTTCATAAATAGAATTTATAGAAATTAGATGAATGAGATGCTACAAATTTCTATGTCTGACCCTGACAAAAAAGGGCCTCCTGAAATAATTGAAGGGTGAATAGAAGGATTTGTTATAATGATTGAGAACGTCCAAATTCCAAATGCATTAATTAATAAACAACAATGACATAGTGCTCCTGTGGTTGAAGGTGCTTTGGCGGATTAGGCCTTTCAATTATAGAGATGGACCATGTCCACGAGAAGGCCACGTGCTTAAGTTATCAGCATGCGGTGGAGACGCAGAGGCGGCAGAGGTGATTGTCCATAAGTTGTCGTGTGGCGAGACTTTTCCCATGAGCTATTGTCATATCCACTGGCCCGACTTGTTTCAGTCAAGTCACCGTTGCTTGAAGAAAATGATGCAACTATTTTTTTAAATGATATTATATAGTTTAAAATTTTTATTTTTTAAAATTGAGTTAATTCAACCCAAATTGAATTATACAAAAATATTTATAAAATAAAATTTTCACAATTTTTGGATTAAACAACTTAGTTCAAAGGATTAATCATAACATTGTTGAGTTGAATTATATAACTATATTTGAGCCCATAAAGAAACATAAGGTAAGCCCAATTAAGAGCATTATAATGGTTTTAGTCTCTATGTCTAGCTCCTTTTTGGGCTTGCATACATGTCCCAACGTAGCAAATGGAGTTTGGTTTTTCCATTAAATTCTTCTATATGAACTTTCTGCTAGCTATGTCAATATTCCTACATACCCTAGTGAGCAAGGATATAGTGGGCATAGTCGATTACGCTAACACAATCTTACCCAGGCCGTTCTTAATATTTTATAGGCCCTGGGTAAAGTAAAAAAAGTTCCTATTTTTGCCTATTTTTGGGCCCTCATATAGAATAAAAATAAACAAAATATAGGTTCTTTTTGTTGTTCTTTATAAGGTTAAGAGTAAGTCCTATTTTGCTTTATTTTATTTTTTATAAGGATAAAAATAGGCCATATTTTATCAATTATAAGGATGGGCCCTGGGCAGATGCCCACCCTGCCCTTGCCCAAGGTCGGCCCTGATCCTACCAACCAAAAAGTTGGCTCATTTTTCATCCTGCTAGTCGCCCTTGCACTATGTTAGAGAGCTCTTCACTCGTAGCCTTAATGAGTCGTCTGTGTAGTATAAGAACTCCCACATATTTCCCCAGGTTAGACATTAGCTGCATTCCTAATTTGGAGGAGATGATAAACTTTTTTTGTCTTGGAGTGTTAGGTGAGAGCCATACCCGAGATTTCTCAAAGCTAACCCTCTTATATAACGCTTCACAAAATTGATGCAAACAACCCAACATAACCTCATCCTGAGTTTTCAATTCCTCACCCATAAATAGGAGGTTATCACCAAAGAAAGTGTGTGAAATTAAAAGGCTTAGTGTCCTTGTTCTAATTAGCTTCCAGTTTCCATCACGAACTAGTTGCATTATTAAATGACTCATTTTCTCAACACCTGAGACAAATAGAGAAGGGGACAATGGTCCATTTGGATCCCCCTATTAGGACTGAATTCGAGTTTCTTATATCCATTCTAAAAGATAGAGAAAGAGGTGGAAAAGACTAGATTCATTACCAAGTTAACAATGTTAGCGGAGATGTTGGATTGAAGCAAAACCTAGTGTTGAAAGGCCCACTAGAGCTTGTTCTAGGCTTTCTCCATGTCCAATTTGATGATCATAAAGCTCTTCTTACCTCTCGTTGTCTAAATGTTGGACCCCGAACCTTGAGTGACAATTTGATTTAGTAATTTGAATGATTAGGTGGATGAGTTGATTGAAATTAAGTTGAAAATCAAGAAATAAAGAGAGAAAGTGTGAAATCATGAAAAATTGTGAAAAAGTGACTTTGTGGCCTTTAAAAGTTGACTTTTGATGTAGGCAAAATTTGATAAAATGATCTACATGAAACTTGTAGATTATGTTAAG
>JANITW010000004.1:7739823-7754466 GCA_027564335.1 Erythroxylum williamsii | reverse complement strand
ATAGATGGCAATTGGAACTGGGCTGCACTTTAAGCTTGCCTGTCGTCGACGATTTGCAGATTAATCGCAGGAACTTTTCCCCCGAGGCCCTATCTAGGTCAAGATAAGTTAATCTGGGGCAGTTCTGACACTGGTCAATTCATTGTAGCTTCAGCCTCTTCCATGTTAATGGAGCATACTGACTCCGCAATTGATGGACTTTGGACGGTAATTTGGCAATGGAAAGGCCCCCCAACGCATTTGCTCTTTCCTCTGGTTTCTCACACGCGATCGGCTATTCACTAACCAACATCGTGTTTGAAGGCACCTCACTACGGATGAATCATGCTACCACTGTGGACTTGAAGAATCTGCACTGCATACTGTGCAAGACTGCGTCAGAGCCCGACAAGTGTGGACTCCTTCCCCCCTCGCTTAGTTAATGATGAGTTTTCTACTCTGCCAGCTCGATAGTGGCTCAAGACAAACCTCTAACACCATCGTCACGTTTTTGGACAGGATTGGTCGATCCTTTTCGGAGCTACGTGTTGGCTCCTCTGGATTTGGCGAAATATGACCCTTTTTGATGATCAGTTAACTTGACCGTCCTCACCTATTTATCTTCTTTTCTCTTTTACAGATCAGATTCATAAGTCTGCTGCATGACAAAGCACAGTCCGTACGGGACATCGCCCTCGCCATGAACAACACGTAGGATGGTGTCAATCTCAACCAGGTTGGGTCAAGTTAAACACGAACAATGCATGCAAACCTTCCTCGTCCTCAACCACAGCAGGAGGCATTTTATGGGACAGTACAGGCAATTGGCTTGAAGGTTTCGTTCAGAATCTCGACTGGTGCTCACCGATGTCTGCCGAACCCTGGGGAGTATTTATAAGGCTCACGCTCACGTGGAATCTCGGTTATCGTCGGATCGAATTGGAAGTAGACTCGATGGCGGCGATCAACCTCCTTTCTTCCTCGGCAAGACGGGCTATGATCTCCAATCTCATAGTTCAAGGCATTAATGAACTGCTTACTCGAAACTGGACGGTCATCCCTCGACATATCTATCGCAAGAATAATAGATGTGTTGACTGACTAACCAACTATACAGAGCATTTTGACTTACGGATCTTTTTTCTAGATACTACACCCATAGGGTGTTACATTATCTTGTTAGAAGATATGTCGGGAATCTATTTCTCTTGCCTCATTATGTAATTTGTTTTCTTCCCTATTATAAAAAAAAAAAAAAAGACGATGAACGCTAAATTCAAAGTGATCTAATTACTGGATTGGAGCCCCAAATACCACAATAGCATTGGCAAGGGGTGAGTGCACATGATTCCATGTCCGTCGCTTTTGCAAGAAGAATTACAAACCGAAAGCAAAGCAACCTGTAAGTGCAAATCTAGTCAACTCTTAACTCTTGTGCAGCCTTTAGTGAATGGCAGCAGCAATCGGGCCAGTTTCCACCTATCCTACCCTTAGCCTTTTCACCCACTAGATCCACATCTTCCTTCGTGTAAACTTATATTTAAATCTACACACCTTACTAGAGCATAGGTCACGGCTGCAATTGTGTAATTTCTTGCAATAAGCTTTAAGTCAGCCTACGATACACATATCATTCTGTTCTCACAAATCACACGTCTTTTTAAGTATCTTAACTAACTATTCTCTCTTTTCATTTTATTTTCGTTGTGGTCTCTCTGGCTCTCTCTCTCTAAAGATTGTCTTTCAATTTCCTCTCGAGTTCTCACAGTTTCCTCTCTCTTTCTACTCGTGCTTGCTCATTTACAATATCAAGTACACGAGAGAGGGAGTACTCAAACTCAGATCCATGGCGGCGAGGCTTTTGTTCTTCGCATTTCTAGCTTTCTCTTTACCACATTTCGCTGTTTCTCAGGATTCGCCCACTCCGGCACCTGAAAACGGCTCCGCAGACAACGACAAATCTCCACTTCCCGCGCCTGAAGGCGGATCTCCCTTGACTTCGCCTTCCGTATCCCCGCCTGCGCCGCCGCCACCAGATCTTGCTCCTGGATCTTCTCCCACGCCTGCCAGTGCGCCGAACATTCCAGAAGTTCCGCCTCCGGCGCCGTCGGAGTCGGAAGTAAGTGACGCAAATCACAACGTAGATGTGGAAGCAGAAAAGGATGAGGGGAGCAAGTCTGAGGGAATGAGCGGTGGGAAGAAGGCAGGGATCGCGATCGGAGTACTTGCGGCGGTTGCTGTAGTTGGATTAGGAGGAGTTGTGTGCAAGAAGAGGCGGCAGAATGAGAGAAGAGCTCAGTACGCCAACGCTGTGAGGAGAGAGCTTCTTTGATCGAATCAGCGTTAGTGGTGACTCGGAAACTTAAAAGCACCAGGCGGTTTATAGATTCTTTATATAAAATCATATTCTAATTTTTCCTGTTTCTGAGTGATTGATGGTATACAGTTTAAAGTTATTGGTTGCGTTCATTCATTGTTCATCATTACCCTAGAATTTATGAGTTAAATGTTGATTATAATATTGATAGTTAATCTGAACGGAGCTCCAAGGGCAAAGGTCGAACGGTCATATTATCACTACTTCCTCCAATCGTATTCTCGCTATATTGGTTCATGATACAACACCGTATTGGATAATAACCGGAATTTGAGAGCTGAAAGTTCCTTTACGAGGACAGTCACACAAAAAATACAACAATGAAGAATGATGCATATGATGCTAATCCAACTTCCTATAAATGCATCAAGCAGGACAGGAGCTTACATATACGATGAAATCATACAAGAAGATATTGCCACACCACAAGGTGCGTTTCTGGACTTTGGGAACTTTACATGTACAAAGAGAATGATGATTGACAGTGATCTAATTTCTGCTGCCACATTATTGCTTTCCTACTACTTGTTTGTTCTTACTCCTCTGCAGGAGCAGCAGGATCCACCCATCGTCCATTGTCTTTAATTAGCTGGATCAAGGCATCAGTTGCCTGCTCCTTGTCGATCCCACGCTTCACCACAGTCTAGAATGTATCAAACGTCCCATCAGTTTCACATACAATCTAAACGCAAACTAACATGCAATTGTGTTCCAGAAGAAAAAAGAGCACAGATTCTATGAATATGTATATCATTTGTGCAAGTCTTACACACTGACTTTGAACGTCTCCTACTTGTGGTGCATTAAACATTTGTATGCAAATTTTGGTACATTTGAAGATAGACATGAATGTATGTGGGCATTCATTGCTAAAGTAAAGAATGCAATACCTTTCCGACATAAAGGTCAATCTTTCCAGGAGCACCACCAACATAGCCAAAATCGGCATCGGCCATTTCACCAGGACCATTGACAATGCAACCCATGATCGCAATCTAAAGAACATGGAAGAGTTAATTATTGTTCTTAATCTGAACAATATAATAGGAAGCCAAATAAAGGATTTATACTAACCGAAACACCCGGCAAGTGTGCCGTCTTCTCTCGTATTTGAGCGCTTACGTCTTGAAGGTCAAACAAAGTTCTACCACAGGATGGGCACGACACATATTCCTGTGGATGAGATATTTAGTAATTAAAGAAGTCATGATACCTCATTCTTCAAGTACACCAAATTTGCTGCTAAAATAAACCCTATAGCCCCTACCGTTTTTGTATTTCTCATTCTGCAACCTTGCAGTAAGTTGAATGATGTATTCCTGAGGAAATCGAAATCCTGATCTGGGGCTTCTACAAATATACCATCTCCAAGACCATCTACTAAAAGTGCCCCAGCATTTGTACCAGCACCAATTACCAAGTCATCCCTGCAAATGCAGAAACACGTTTCAAGTCAAAACCACATAATTGTTGTTTGTTAATAGAAGATATTGAGAAGTTTTGTGATTACCTGTGAGCCCCACTTGGAAACTGGATATGGTGAATTACAGGGAAATCCAGACCATTGTCACCTAAATACTCGAACAACCTATAGTGAACTTCAAACTGTCAAACTCGACCAGAGGTCAATAATACTGCCATACATTTGGCATATATTTGAAACGAAATATTTAGGATCGTGAGAGAAAAATTCCTAGAGCAGAAACTTTTGGTACACCAAATGATTTAATGGGCACATCCTAGCCTCCAGTCCATGGTTTTCCCAAGCATCTTGCATGACACTCTTGACAAACATGGCCAACGGGAAAGAGTTATAAGCAAAAGGGTGGTTAAAACTATCCAAAGCTCTCTCTCCCTCGTTCTCTCTACAACTGAGAGTCCAAGTACGCATGCTTATATTCATGGAAACGCCTGATGTTTTGCATGTGTCTTTCAGGCTAATGTCATCCTGTTTACTGCACTAATGTAAATGCATGATGTTGGAAATTAATTCAAATTTTAGAGTTGTTTAAATTCTTTTAGAATAGGTCTTAGATTATCTTAAAAATTAGTTTGATTTATGTCACATGTTTAGCAAGGTTATTTAGTTGTCCAAGTCTTTAGGAAGTTAGTAAGTTGTGGAGTCATGGTAGTAGTAGTGGGTAGTTTTTAGTAATGCTTGTGTAACCCATGTTCTCCACTATGTGTAAGCCTTATATAAGGCCTTGTTCTGATGATTTAATTTATGTGTGTGAGTTAATATCATTTCCTTTTGTCTTCGCTCTTCTTTCTATTATTTATGTTCTAAAATTTCAACATTATTTATATTCAAACTATTCTCCGCTCACACCAGATTAATCCATAAAAAGTAAAGTGTTGGCCAAACAAATTTTTTTATTCTTAAAATTTGAACTTAAAATTTTTAGTTAAAAGATGAGAATATTAAACCACTCACGCCAACCTAAATTATCTCCTACTTCAGGAATTTCTCCGCGTGCAAATATCCACCGCTACCAGAGTTATAAACAACAAACAATGCATATTGTGTATTCGATAACTAAAGCATGACATGTGTACAAGATTTTTAACTATACGTGGAAGCTTATGTGTCTAGTATTATAAGAATATTTGATATTTCAACAATTTTTAAATAATAATAATAAAGAAGGATAGTTATTTTCAAGGAAAGCAGACAAGACCGAACAAGTGTCATTCATTACGTCATCCCCTCGCGCAGTTATTATCATATAAAAATTATACTAGTCTAAGCCATTAAATAAATACAAACGCTTTCTTTTCAAAAGACTTTTGGAGTTTGCGTGAATTGGGACAACCAATTTATAAATGTTCTTATCAGCTTATCTGTCAAACATATATGCCAAAAATGGGCAGTAGAAATGAGCCGAGTTATTCTTTTCTATACTAAATATTTAAAACGTGACAGTCTTCAATAAGAACATAAGAAAATGTAAATGTTCGTAATAAAATAAGCTTTCGGGAGGACGTCAGTTTCAATTCTTAATGTTATGTTACATTTTTTACAGGAACACGACGTACTGGTTTTGGTTTTGGGCTTTAAATTACCTGTACCATTTTTTCCTGTGCCCTCTCTTTCGATAATGTCTCATCCATCTAACTTTTCTCTTTCTTAATTATTATATGGTTGGATGTTGTTTTAAAAATATGGGCACAGGAAACGGCGGAGAAGATTAGAAACCCTGCTTCTGGCCCATTAACATAACATCTTTGGAAAAGGAAAAAAAGAAAAAGTACAATAGAAAAGAGACGCTTCTAATCATATTCTTTACGGAACAAATTTGCTTTTAGGTTAAATTGAAGGGAACTGGCAAAAAAAGCTTCTCTATTGCATTGAATGAAAACTATTCTATAATAATTATAAACGATTATGTCTATGTACTGTTTTTGCAAAACTAAAAACGACGACGTATTCCTTGGGCTTGCCAATCTGCATTGTAACTACTGGGGCTTGAGAAAAATCCTCAATTTCCAGAAGGGCCAACTGGGCTTGTTTAATTGCAGGCTCCACATGGGGTTATGACCACAACTACTGTGCTGAGAATTCAAACTAGTCGATTACACTTGTGAAAAATAGGCGCGAAATTTACCAGGCTGGAGGTCTATGCACATGATGTGAGAAATCGATGCTGCCGGTTCCTTAAAATCCTGTTCCCGAGCTCCTATCTGAATAATTTTCCTGGAATTCCCATCAGAAGTTCTTCAGACAGAAAGAGGAGTATAAGAAATAAATCACACAAGTTGAGGGTTACCCCTCAAGATTATTGTCAATTAACTAGAGGTTGAGTTAAGGTCTCCAAACAGACTAGAATTTTTCTTCCACGTTCATTCTAACTAAAGAACTAAGGAAGACACTGACATCTAAACTTTTACACTGATTACAAAAGCACGCCAAGACCTAAGCAAGACAAACATATACAAACCAGAAGCAGCAGTTCACGCCCAAGCTTCTCCATCTCCTTCTCTATTACTTAAAATCCCAAGGCTTGGAGTCTTCTTAGTTGGTTCACTCAACTGAAATACAGGGTGTCTGTACAGTCTCCTAACTCCTTTTCTCAAACTAAACCAGTCCCCACTATCATATTTGTCTTTACATCTATTTTCTAAGGCTACCATGTTAGACAAAGAAGCAGGGCTGCTACCTGAAGTGGACTCAAATTCATCTTCCCCATCTTTCTTTGGAAAGCCCCAGTACTTTTCCTTGGCGTTGGATTCTGCTGTGCTTATAGTAGCAGACCTCAAAAACCTACCAGGGGCTACTGATCTCTGGGGTGTACCAGATGTTGGAACATTTTCAAAAGATTCTTTTGCCATTAACTGTGCTTGGCAGGTTTCACTGTCGTTGTCTGGGGAATTGGATGATGCCGAGCGCAATCTTACCGGTGCAAGTGATTCCCCTCTTTGCCGAAGAGTCCTTAAGATTAAAGTCTTAAGCAGGTTCATTACTTGTACAGCATGAATCAGTGCGGTCAATGGATCAGCCATCTGCGTCAACAACAATAAGTACGATTGATATCCTAACTAAGAAAAAACAACTCCTTTGTTGGTTCTTAGGACTACGAATTCACAATAATGTAAGCATTTACTTGTAGCCCCTACTCCTACAAAAAGAAGATAAACGACTATCTATGAGACTGATTACCTAAAGCTGTTAATGGTCAATTAATTCACTAATCAACTATCATTTATTAGAACTTGATGTCTTGCCAACCAAAAATGTTTCTCTCACCATTTTAGGCTACTATTCCTGTAGCCACTGATTAGAGAAATCAAGCTATATCAATAATAACAGAGTTTTAAAAACCTGGGTCATGTTGGGAGCAAAGACCATAGCAATGTTACGCGCATTCATCTTATTGTACTGCTCATGTTCGACGACATCAGCCATTAAGTTGATAGCCCAATCAAGCAGTGCAGCTTCCGTGGGAGGAAGTAACTTGACAAGTTGAGTGCAGTCATCTTCAGTGTTGCAGTGCATCACCTGTTCTGGTGTTAGCGAATCAAGTACTCCTGAAGGTAGTTCTCTAAACCATGCCTATAGATCACGAGAAACATCATAAAAGCAAAATAAAGAATTATATGCTTGAATTGAATTATTTCACTGTGTCTCCTACCTTAATCAAGCCTGCCAAGCAATGTAGATCGATCCCACTTGGCACTACACCTTTGTTAAGCTGGTCTCTGACATACTCTTCTTGGCTATTCTCGGCATTTATCCGGAATATTCCCTCTGCCTTGACACATGCAAGCAAACATGACAAAATCACAATTAAACTCTGTTCCAAACCAATTTCGTTGAAACTGAATCTTTAATGAATTTGAAATAGCAGTTCGACTACACCTTGAGACCTCCTTCTACATATAATCGCTTTTGCATCATAAGAAGTATGATGGGCACACTGTTCCCTCTTTCATCATACCAACATTGCATTGAATTTGCAGAAACTCCAAACACTTTTGCACTGATTAACGTCAATTAAGAAACATATACTTCAAGAGTCAATCAAATGACAATTCATAGTAACATCGAGTAATGAAGTAAATTCCGCAAACGAATCAAAAGATCATTAATATTCATAAATTTAAAAACTGTAAACATTAATTACCTTGCGCTTGGGACTTTTCGTGGAACATGAGGCTCGAGCTCGGTAGGCAAACCAAGGAAACCGTTGAATCGATCGAAAGTCACGTGAGATTCATGCCTGACCTCCGTAGGCCAGCTAATGTCCATAGAAGAAACATCATCCTTCTCCACACTGCAAGTGACTATCGACTTCCTCAATGCCGTCACCAGCACATCCAGAATTGCGTACTGGTTATGGCTGTTACCGTTACGTCCACCTCGATCTCCGCCGTCAGCACCGTTAAATCTGGACGCCGGACTGATGAACGGAGTATTCATTGGGTTTCTAGAAGCGTCAATGTAATCCTCCTCCTCCTCTTGCTGTTCTTCATCACAGAACTCGTCGTCCTCATCTTCTTCAACGCTGTGTTGGAAGAACGGATTCGGAGGAGTGACGGGCCTCACCTCAGTGAGTCCGACTAGGCCGCAAGATTTGGATCGGAAAAGCCGAGTCATGAGGACGACAAGGTCGTTTTCTCTTTCTTTAATTATCCCTTGGGCAAGTTTTTATTTTAACAACTGGCGGTGGGTGCGTGTTTATAGTTGCCAGAGCCGCAAACCAGAAAAAATATATTATAAAGAGATTAAAAAAAAAGTAATGTGTTTCCTTTCATTATCCATTATTGTGGGAGGAGTCTAAATCTTCTCTCTAATTTTATAATATTTTATTATATTTAATAAATTTTAATTATTTATTTACATAAAATTTGTATAAAAGAACGATTAAGATTTATGAAATAGAATAAATAAGTATAAAATTGGATAAGATTTCGTCTCCGGTGGGAGTCAGTGAAGGGGAAAAACGTCGCCTCGTTTGACCGGACGGGGGTTGCTCTGCTAGTACTAGTAGACAGAGGAGTATACGGGGGCTTTGTTGGTGATTATGACGTGTTGATTTATTATGTGTTTTTGGGTTGTTAGCATGGAAAATAAATTAGGTGGTGTAGGTGCCCAGATTTTGTCAGGAGCTATATCTGTCAAGTGTTGATTCCCTGAAGAAAATAACCTGTTTGGTGTAAGATTCTTTCTCTCAACTTGTCTGAAAATATGTGATCTAATAAGAATCTTTTTGAAACTCAAGCATGATAATCAAACTCATTATGATGTTGAAGCTAGAGCTAATTAAAGAAATGGGAATCTCTTTAGCTTTACCATGATTCAAATCATGAACTGAGGGACATATTTTCATTCGGAATTAATATTAGGTTAACTCTTAAAAAAATACTAAATTTTTATGCATACTTAATGACATTTAAGGATAAGCATGCTTTTAGAGTTTTAATTTAATGATTCTTAAAAACAAATTGACAAAAATTAAAAATTGTTTAAATTAAGACTATCTTTCTCCCTAAAAAATGATCAGACGATTTGCAACTAATATATAGACCATTTAATCAATAAAAAGTGTAAAGAAAAGAGCAAAAGAAAACAACAGGGTATGGCGGAAGAGAAAGGTATGTAGTATAATTTGCTCTCGGAGCATATCTCTGATTGCATATATCTTGTCTCCAACGTTAGACGAAGAGTGGGATCATAATGGCACTTAGAAAGAATCAGATTATCTCTGAAAGCAAGACCTTTCAACTTTCCGAAAGGCATGTGTTCAGTTTTTTTTTGTTTTTTTGAGGGAACTTATTCTCAGCTAGCTAGGGACAACTCAACTTGCTTTTCGATCTAGTTATTTTGTCTGCAGCTCGCTTGTGCTCCGCTGTTTTGTACATTTGTTCGTCAATCCCCACATTCACTCACATGCTCATGTTCCTTTCTTGCTCTCTGTGGTCTCTCTCCCCCCCTCTCGATCTTTCTTCTCAACTTTTATACTTGATAATGAAACATTGTTTGTGTCTTGCAGCAGTTAAGTGGGATAATCATTAGATCGTGTTCCGCCGTTAATAGAACTTGGCCCTCCAAGATTCTTATTATCCATAACCCTTGTATTTCATTGGTATAATATCCATTACAATGTCAATGTGTGCCGACATAAAATCCAGCTTTGGAGCAACATAAAACGGATTAAATACATGCAGTAATTTTACCTGCAGAGATGTGTGTAGCTCGACATATCTGATATTAGTTTAAACCAGTGTCAGAGCCTGACGCTGGTTTCAGGATTTCAAGGTGGTTCTAGTTCTGCAAGGTCCCTATTTGCGTATTTCGATGATTCACATGTGGTGTCTTATTGATCGCCCCTCGGTGTCAGTAATTCATCATACTTCTCAAGGACCGACAAGTATTTGTCTAATTATTTTCAGGCCCCGTAATTACTTTTACAGAAAATGATTTTATATTTCCTATTTTCATGTTCAGAAAATTGATTTTATATTATGTATTTATAATTTTATACTAAAATGCTTCCATTTAACAATGTAATCTATAAAAAATCAAATTAATTATGAAATGAAATATGCAAATTATCTCTTCCTAAATAGGTAGTAGAAAAGTTGTAATCTTTTATACACTCGCTGATCTGTACGGTTGCCCAACATAGATCTTTTGAGCTCTTTTTGTCTGATTATTTTAACATTGTGGAAGCATGGAGCGAACAGTCTCTAACATGAGTACGGATTGAGTTCTACAGATACTCTAACACTGGAGCTGAATAGCTTTAAGACAGCTGGTGCGATAAACTAAAGTTTCAGTGTAGAAATAAATCTCTAGAACTGACTACGTACAGATTCTACAATAGCCCCTTTCGACCAGATCTTCTGTTATAGCATGACAGTTGCTTGTTGAAACAACTAACTTTCCTCACCAAAAAAAGTGAATGGAAAACGATCGATAGGGAACGTCCATAATTATAATCGACCGATCCCAACATTCCACCAACTTATTTCCCTATAACCCTTCACATTAAAGCATCAAATGGCAAGAGCAGAGCGTGCCATTGTCCTTTCATGCAAAACCAAACATAAAGATCCAAAAAAAGCTGCCTAAAGTACATTCTGCAAAGTTTATATGGAGTTCCTTTCAAGTTACTCTAAGAATGTCTACCTCAGAGGGTGTAAGTGATTAGGTAAGGCTCTCCTTGCAACGCCCTTACTAAACCACCAACTAAAAGGAAAAAGAGCAATTTAAGGAAAGCATGTTTGAGTCTTTAAGTTAGTATAAACTGGGAAGCTAAAAGTTTTCTTAAGAGACCAGGTTACCGATGTCGGAGAATAGCTCTTGGTAAGTATGGATCAGTTCGTTGTTCATTCTAATCTTGAATGTGACCAGCGAAGACCTAACCGATTGAATCTTCTCCTTTAATTTCGTGGGTATTAAGAGAGTTTCTCCCACTGTCAATACTCGGTCAAGAACTATTTATACACGCGATCGGAACAAGTTGTACAGTTATATAAATTCTTAGGATTTATAAAGTTAAATAATTTTTATTTGAGTTATTTAATGCAAAAATATAAACTTATATCTTAAAAATAAATTTTCAACAATTTAAATCACTCATAAATAAATTGCAAATAGTTAATAGCAACTTTTATGATTGTGGGGCAGCCGGGGTTTTACCTGTAGATGGAGAACTAGTTGGGCCCTCAATGATGAGTTGCGTCCGCTTGGTCCGCTTGTGGGGTGGTGCGTCAGTTAGGCCCTCAGAGAGGTATGCCTGCTTAGCCCGCCTACAGGGTTTCCTCGAATCTTAAAAAAAAAAACTTTTATGATTGTTTGATAAGCATCATAATTACCAAGTTGATTTCATATTAACCAACTATACTAATGTGACAAATTACGGAATGTCAAGTATCATACAAAATCAGATGTTAATGAAATAATGTTAACAAATATCAAAGAATAAGAAACTCTAAACTAACTTTCTCCCACCGTTTGCCCACCTTCGGATTGATAAGTGATCACCTAGACTTTCTTGAAAGGAGTTTTTAAAGTTATATATACCCTGATAGAAAGATGAAATTGTCTCGAAAACTTTGGCTCCGACCAGACAAATTGTTTTTTTCCGCCAAAACTCAAGACTTCAAGCTAATGGCAAATCACGTAAAAGAGCTCCTGTGATATACTTGATTATTCATCTTAGCCTGTGTTTTTGATTAGTTCACCTTAGTTCCTGTGTTTTTTATTCTCATTCAAGATATCCAATTGAGTGTTTTCGGACAAATTTGCCCTTGGATTATTGAAATACATATTTTTTAAAAAGTCCGTATATTGATAAAAGAAAATACATACACAACTGTCATACAGATGCACGTGAACCCCACTCAAGTATTTAAAATAAATAAGAACCCTACTTTAACATCTGATCAAACAGAGAGAAAGCAAAGCAAACACAGTAATGACAACATCCTATGCTCAAAAACCCTAACATCCTGTTGAATTTAGAAGACACCCATAGGAAAATAACAAGAAATCAAGCATTGAGTGAAGCTTGGTGGTGACTGAAACCAAATATTCATAGAAATTTAGGAATCTTGTCAGCGCTATCGGATGCAAAAAAAGGTAAGCTTCTTTCATCTTAATAACTTTGTTACAACCAAGTAAATGTTGATATATTAGCCGATAATAACATGATAAAAAAGGTGTTAATGATTTAATTAACAAAATAATATGATAAAAAATGTGTTCGGCTAATTGGTTTAAAACCAACCATATAGTGCTCGGAGGTTTAAAAATTAGCTTTTGTTTTAAAAAAATTGTCTATTAACGTGGGCAATTGGTTGTTTTCTTTATAGATTTTCGAAATCATTGTCTAATATTACTTGAGATTATTTTATTAATGGAAGAGCACGTATATATAATGAAAATGGTAGGTGTAGAGAAAAAAATTGGTTATTAGGTATATTGGAATGAAATTTGTATAGGTACGGGAGAACATATGGTCCCATTTTAATTTATAAGCTTTATATCCCATGTGTTCCCACATCATGTCTAGTTTTTGCCAATACGTGGACCCAAAGTAAGAAATTGCTTCCTATATGTAGGAGATATGCCTTTGTTTATGTAGTTTAATTGGCATGTGGTCCCAAAAATAATGCATTCTATGTTAAAGAAATGTTTTTAAAATTAATGCATTGTTTACGTAAATATTAATGTCTATTTGCAGGATGAATCGAAAGCCCCAATATATACTGGAGATACATTATGGTGGTACGTATGAGATTAAAGGCAGATGCAAGAAGTATATCGGTGGTGACACATGTTACATGGAGCTAAACAATCTAAACATGTTGGGTTACTACAGGTTCATGAGGGAAGCAAAGAAGTTTGGCTTTACAAATGTTGCAGGAATGCATTATCTGCATCCTGAAAAAAGCCTTGCTGATGGTCAAAGATTGTTATAGGACAATGACAGTTTCCTAGACATGTGTAGGCTATTAAGGAAGTACAAGCTTGTGTCTGTTTATGTGGAGCACATAGTGCATTCCCATGAAGTTATTGAACAGTTGGATGGAACTGAGACTAATGAGGTAGAACACATTGATACTAGAGGTAGTGTTGGGCAAGCTGCGACTTCCACTTTTAATGCTAGAGCAATGGATGCATGTTTAGGAATTGGAAATGTGGAAAGTGATGGTGTGGAAGGTGGCGGTCATGAAGCTGGTGAAAAAAGCGATGGTGATATAGATGAACATGCTTGGTATGATGATGAGGAGGATTTGGTGGATGTGATAGTGCAATGTGAAGAAGAAGATGACGATGAATTCCAAGTAGCCAGGAGTAATGTAAGAGAGTATGTTAGAATAAGAGATGAGGAAGGGAGTGATTCTGATGAGGAAATACATGTTCAAGTAGTTGGTGAAGTTGACAATATTGATAATCAAGGCCAGGATTTAGCTCAAACAGATGGTGCTATTTAAGGTATTGGTGGTGATCATGATGCTGAAATAGATTCAGAGGAAGATTGTAATGGCAACGTACCAGGATATAAGAGTGATTATCCTAACTCAGAGGATCCAGGCAGTTATAGCTCAAGTGATGAGGATGGTGAAATGGTTTTGAGGAGAGAAAGGAGGACAGTATTTTATGATCCCACAACTCCAATTCCAATTTTTTCTGTGGGTATGATTTTTGAATGCCAAAAACAATTCAAAAATGCTGTTAAGAAATGGCCTTGATCAAAAGATACGCATTAGGATATGTTAGGAATGAACCAAGGAGAGTGAGGTACAAATGTAAGGAAAAAAGTATTGGTATGGGTGGCCAGAGTAGATGTCCATTTGCTCTTCATGCTAGTTTCAACCAAGAAGAACAATTCCAAATTAAAACCTTTAAGAACAAGCACATATGTTTTGACACAAATCACATTGAGCTGATGAAAAAAAAGATATAAAGAAATTGGTAAGGGAGAGAATCTTAGAAGAACCAAGGATAACTTATAAGAGACTGAGACGTTATGTCAGAAGTCATTTTTAGTTGAATGTATCTGAAGTCACGATGGGGAGGATAAAAAGAGAAGTGATGGAGGAGGTCAATGGTGGTTTTGTGGCTGAGTATGGAAAATTGCATGATTATGCAATTGAATTAGAAAAGAGCAATGAAGGAACAACTACAGAAGTGATGGTAGATGATAATAATGCTGATAAGATACCATATTTCAAAGCATTCTATGTATGCTTCCAAGCTTATAAAGAGGGATGGAAAGATGGATGTCGGCCAATAATTGGCATTGATGGATGCTTTCTGAAGCATAGGTGTAGGGGAC
>JANITW010000004.1:7585783-7613205 GCA_027564335.1 Erythroxylum williamsii | reverse complement strand
CTTACATATAAGCCTTATAACTTAGAACCTTAAGTGATCGTCCAACAATGCCCTTCCTTTTTGCCTTAAAAACTGACACCGTCGCTCCTTAATTCGATCAGGTAAAAGAAGCAAAATGATAAAACTTTCTTCTAGAGAAATGTTCCTCTCTGTTTGAGCTTTCTATGGACACCAAAATCGCTCAATTCAATTCAGAAATGAAGAAGTTATGGCCAAAGCACGTTCAGACCAAAACTAAATCAAGATTGAACACTACACGTAACTTCACTATAGAAGTTGAACATCTTAGAGGCTAAATTGCCGATCAGCACCTCAGATAACTTGTATATCCATGTCTCTAGTTTTATTTGAAACAAGAATCAGATGGATTGGAGCTCTATAGCTCAAGATATCTCTAAAATACTGAAGTCTGTTAGATATTTAGACTGAGCACTACATGTAACTTCACTCCAAAAGTTGAACATCTTAAAGGCTAAATTGCATATCGGCTCCTTCAGATAACTTGTAGATCCATGTCTCTAGTTTCATTTGAAACAAGAATCAGATCGATTGGAGCTCTATAGCTCAAGATATCTCCAAAATACTGAAGTCTGTTCAGAAACATATCTAACTCATAACCTTTTAATCAATCATCCCATTTGGATTTGATCTGCCATTTTAAATTCAATGCTCGGTCGGTCGGCCAGCTCTCGATATTGACAAAATCAATATATATGTCACACAAGTGGCAAAAAAATTTATTTGATATGACCGTCAAGTTATCACAATTAATAAAGAGTTTAGCAACGAAAATTCAATATTGAAATGTTTTATTGTCATTTTTTAAAATTTTAATAAATATTACAAAATTAAGTAAATTTTATATTTTTAATTAATTCTTTTTTATCAAAATATAAAGTTAGAATGACCTTTATATCAGCATCTGCTTCTTCAGAAGTTAAAAGGATATTATGTGAAGGGGAAAAAAAAATAGTCATAGGAATCTAAATGCCAAATGTAGTATTAACCTCAATAAATCAAGTTGTAGGAGGAAACTTTTGGCTTTAATTATGTCACAATGTATAACACATCGAAGATGACAAAATTTACACAACTACGGCTTTTGCATCTCCTCCGTACCTGCACCATAAAAGGAATCTTATAAAAGCAATCATGGAGTCCAGGAAGCCATGGAACACAACAAGAAAACATCTTTCTGGTCAGAGATTCAGAACCTATATGTCTAGCTTCACGAAGTAAGGAATTCGTACTATCCGTAGTACATATTGGCGGGAAGAAGTTAGTTGGTCTGATGACAGTTACGCTGTTATCAAAGAGTGGCGGGGATGACAGTTATGCTGTTATCCAAAATTTAAAAAAAAAAAACCTAATATACAAGGAAGAAGTTTCTTGCTTCTTGCTTCAGGAGCCGAGTTCCATATAAGACTTCAGAAGAGTAGCGACCCGATTTGACAGTCGGGTCTTGGGTGACTCGGCTGTTTTCACCGACCCTTCGTCGACAGCAAACACTGCATGGTAAGTCATACTCAACTTAAGCAGAAATAGCCACGTGTCAAAATATCCAATGATTTGGGACGACTGATTTAGACTCAGGTGTTTTATGGTATAGTTTAGCAGAAAATTCTCCTGGATCTTTCCACCCTCTGATTAAAAAGCTTGAAGAAGGCTTCCACGCATTCACGTGAGTTTTTAATTCTTCATGCTGATTCTGCAATCTAACGGTGCAAGATTGCATCGCGTGACGTGTGATGCTTTGCTTGTCATACTTCCTCCAGCCTATATGTACGTGTGACGCTCTTGCTTTTGTTCTCTGTCTCTGCCTTGCTGAAACTCTCGTGCCCTCTCTCTGACTCGATTCTTTCTCTCTTTCTTTCTATTCTTTTCTTTTTATAGATTTGCTTTTGTGATCGTTGACTGATCGCTGATCAGATACAGAGGTGCAATATCTTTTTTCAGAAATGGGACAGTGTTTCTGCAAGCCCCCCCACGTTTTTCCCCTCGCCGAACGAGACCTGCCCATAGCACTTCCTCTAATGCCGCCCAACGACCCCGTTCCTCCAGTGCCGCTTAACGACCCTGTTCCGTCAGCAGAGAATAGTCCTCCTCCGTCCGCATACCCTCGCTCCTTCTCTAATCCACTCCCGTCAATGCGTGACGACCCCATTCCGTTATTCATGAACGCTCCTCCTCGGCCCCCACACCGATTCACATCCCGGCCTGGTTCGCTGCCGTCAACGTCGTATCAAGATGCCACTCCATCAGTCGGGAGCCAGCCTAGTCTTTCGTCAATGTCGTATCAAGATGCCACTCCATCAGTCGGGAGCCTGCCTAGTCTTTCTCCTCTTGCCACGCACAGTCCTAATCCGCTTCCGAAGTCCACTTCAAGCGGTAAATCAGTCAAATTCATCATGCCTCCAAGGTCTCCGCCCCCCAGCCACCAGCCTAGTCCGCTTCCGTCATCGTCGCGCAACGACCCAGGTCCTTCAGTCAGGGACAGTCATCCTCGTTCCTTATATCACAGCCCACGCGTAGAGATGCCACCATGGCGGGCGGAGGAGTGCATGCCGAGGAGGACCAGCCAGCGACCGATCCCGTCGATGACTCCACCACGGCACATTGCCAAGGCGCTTGCAAATCGGTTGAGAGACGGTAGGGGGCGGGGCATGCCGCCGATTCCTGAGTCAGAGCAAGAACAGCCGCCGATTCCAGAGTCAGAGCAAGAACAGCCGCCGATTCCAGAGTCAGAGCAACAACTGCCGCCGGACATGAACTTCGGTTACAGTCAGACGTTTGAAGCTAAGTATGAGATGAGAAAAACGCTGGGTAAAGGGGGTTTTGCCCACACTTTCTCAGCAAAAGTGAAGTTAGGTGAGCTCAGAGATCAGATTGTCGCGGTGAAGATGATTTCCAAAGCAAGGGTATAATCAAAATGCCCATACTTTATTATGTATCTGTGTTGTTTTAATGGTTTTGTTCTTTGCTAATGAAACAAAATCATGGAAGCAGAATGCTTAAAGTTGGAAGAAAACTCAGTGATTCTCAATCGTTACTGTTGAAACAAGGCACTCCCAAGAACCAAGAATCAAGAATCAAGTTCTTGATAGCAGCATAACTAACTAGTTTTCTTTCCCGCCAATTTTAGTAACTGACTTTTGATCACACCAACTAACTTCTTCCCGCCAATTTAAGTTACTGACTTTTGACTACACCAACTTATCTTTTTTTTCCCAATTTACTTTTCTTACTACAGAATCCTTGCTTCTTTCAGTGGTTTGTCTTTCTTAGCTCCTCATCTTTGCGATGGAATAGCACCTACAATGGAAATTCAGGAGTCTATTAAATGTCTATTCTGTTAGACATTTGGGTTACAGATATCTTTAGGTGGAACCTTTTGCGTAATTGTTGCTACCTCATCGGTTTTGCAGTTGGCAACATCCGTAGCATATGCTGATGTTCGTAGGGAGGTTACCATAATGAGAGCTCTGTCAGGGCATAAGAATGTGGTCAAGTTTTACGAAGCTTGTGAGGATGCCGATTATGTTTACATTGTCATGGAGTATGTCTTCTCTTACCTTCTTCCCAAACTTTTTTTCTGGGTAGTTGATATGTTGATACTCGGCATGTTTCCTTTTCAATGTCACTTTCAAACAGTTTTGTTGTACTGTCCCCTACGCACCAAAGGTTCTACTGATCGGAATCGTCAGCTTTCATTATTGTAGTTGCACAATTGTGACGATTTTTGCTTTGATTTTATTTTCCTTTGGTATTTATTTCAGAAAGTGCGACGGTGGCGAGCTAGCGGAGAAAATTGTGAAAAGGTAGAAACGATGAATTTTCTGATATTCATTATTAATGTACATCAGATATCCCGAGGCTTCTTGGACGAGATGAATGATTACATAAGGTTCTTCTATGGTGCAGAAGAAAACGATGTAACGAACAAGAAACAAAAGCTCTAGTCGTTCAAATTTTGTCTGTGGTTGCGTTTTGTCATCTTCAAGGCGTTATCCATCGTGACATAAAGCCAGAGGTTTCCGCCTACAGCTTGATGATTAATTGTTCCTGCTAAATACTGCTTTCTGATATACGCATAATATTGATTTATCTTCTTTTCCGCTGACAGAATATCCTTTTAACTTCTGATGACCCAGACGCTGATATAAAGCTTATCGACTTTGGTCTTTCAAACTTTCTCAAGCCAGGTAATGATTCAAAAGTCTTACATTGTTCTGTATCTTTTAGTTTCTTACCTTTTACTAACAAATCCATGCAGATGAAAAACTTACTGAAGCTATTGGAAGTGTATACCATGCCGCACCAGAAGTCTATGGGGAATGTTACAGCCTGCAGGCAGACTTATGGAGCATTGGCGTTATTACCTTTGAACTACTAAGTGGAAGCCGACCTTTCAGGGCATCAGGATCAAATGATTCAAAATTTCTTGACGAAGTGGCGTATTCTGATCCACACTTTGATGAGTCACGGTGGCGTTCTATCTCTCCAGACGCAAAAGACTTTGTGACGAGGCTCCTGAATAAGGATGGAAAGAAAAGAATGACGGCTGTCCAAGCTCTTAGTAAGTAAAATATGTATATTGGTACGGCTGTCCAAGCTCTTAGTAAGTAAAATATGTATATTGGTACGTTCCATCTTCCATTATTCTATCTATTTAAACTAACTAAATTGACATGGTTGAAGCTCACCCATGGCTGCGGAATAGCGGTCATTCTTTACCTTTAGACATATGGATTTATAAGCGTATCAATGTGTACCTACATGCTACACCTTTCAAACAGGCGGCACTAATGGTATATATGTATCTTTTTATTATTGATTTCCTTGGAACTTACAAATTACTATTTTCTTTGCTTTGATTTTTGGTTTCTCTCTTCTCTCTTCCTGTTAGTCTCTTTCGAAAGCTTTGCCGGAGGATGAGCTTGCATATTTAAGAGCTCAATATGAGTTGTTGGAGCCTAAAGAAAATGGTGTTTCACTTGAAAATTTCACTAGGGTAATTAGCGGTATTTCACAAGCTTGTTTTGCGTTGTTTGTGAATGAGATGCTAATTATGTTGAATTTCAGGCGCTGCTACATAATGCAACTGATGCAATGGTGAAGTCGGGAGTTAATAAAATGCCTGATGAGGTAAGTATGCTGAAAGCATTTAAAGGCCTGATGGATCTTCCTGATGACCTGACACCCTTGCTCGCATGCAGATGGCACCCCTTGCTCACAGGAGGATGTTTTTTGAAGAATTTTGCGCAGCCGCAATCAGTCCATATACATTAGAGGCTCGTGCGGAATGGAAAACCATTCTCTCGAATGCCTTTGAACATTTTGAGGGCAATGGTAACGTAGCCATCTCAACTCGTCAGTTGGCGCAGGTACGTATACTGCTATAGATAAGTTTCTTTAGCACTTGGGTCGGATCTTTTATTTTTCTGCCCATCCCGTTACTGCAGGAGCTGCACATGAACCATACACCTACTTCACTCAACAGTTGGATCAGAGATTCTGATAGGAAGCTCAGTTTGATTGGATTCGAAGCACTTTTAGGTGCTGTGACCGAGCGTCACTCATATTCAGCACGCTATGGATTCCTCCTCTAGATTTTAAAAGGGTTCAAAAATTTTTTTAGAGATGGGACATATAAATGTAGGAAGTGATTCGTTGGTGATATAAATAGCGGCGGCTTTACTTCCACAAGATAACACCTAACTAAAGAGAGTGGTGAGCACCATATCATATAAAGTAACGAAACATTCTGCGAAAAGAGAGTACTGATGAGCACCATATCATTATCACAACTAATTTATTTATTGTTTAAATCAATCGTTACCGGTAGTGATGTGATATCATTATCACAGCTAATGACAAACAATTCCTTGTCACAACTAACTAATCGTTTTAAGCAAAATAATCAAATAATACACACATTAGGATTGGTATCAACTGCGCTGGGACCAGTCTCACTCTCATCCCAACAGCAAGGCCCACAAATTGTCTTTCTCTGGCCTTACACACTGCCCAACTTGTAACGAAAGTGTTGCCAAAAGATGTTTGATCGCAGTCACACTGGCTATTCCCGAACCTCTTTTAGCCTCCATTAAGAAGGCACTCTTTTTTTTTATATATACATAAATATCTTTCGAATCAGCATTACGTAATTGTCAAATATTTCTAATAACTCAAATAATAAATTAAATCCAAACAATTTTTTACAATCAGTGTTCTTCTTCGGTTTTATATTTGATGTCAGTCTATGGAACAATCGAACAGAGAAAAAAAAAAAAAAGAGGAGATCAGACCACCAACCAAACCCTTTGCCTGTGTTTGATTCTCTGACCATTTAGTTACGTACCCAATTCAATGCTGTCCAACTAGGTAATCCACGGATATGCTTTACAGTTAATAGTTTTCCGATTCTGACACTAGTGAGTTATGACCCGTAAGAATTATCTCTCATCTGTTCATTATCTCCATTCCTTTATCCTACTACAGATTAGTTACCAATCAGTGTACAATACATGAACTCTATCTACTAGACTGGTGATTTCACAGCTTTAACCTGGCTGCAACATGGCTTGGTAAGATTGGGAAAGGAGATTAGTCCCATATATATATATATATATGTGTGTGTGTGTGAACAAGAACTAGTCTGATTCATGATGAGTGCGAGCTGCATCGTGATTTTGTATGTTGAAACTCTGCATATACTGCCATTGACCTTAGCAATTAATTTAATGTTTAAAAAAGCAACTAGCACTTATGGTTGGACTTTGATCTATTCTTTCACTCTCAGTATTCCTCTAATGATGCCATCACCACCATTAAACAAATCATCTTCAACAATGGAGCAAGCAAAAACAAAAAAAAAAGGATAAAGAGAAAAGGAAAATCATTTGATCTATCTTTTCCAGTCCAGCAACATGGAAATAACATACGGAAAACAAAACTCAGAATTCGAAAGGCAAGAACTTTTGTGTTCTTTTGTCGTCATTATCGCATAATATTGATCATCAGCTTCAACATACAGAAAAGGCGGAAAAAAAAAAAGAAGGGAAAGAAAACTGACCCAGAATTTACACATCCTTAAAAGATACCGATCGCACAAAATAAACCTAATATCGAGCCCTGTTTGGCTCCATATTTAACATAACCTCAAACCCTAAAACACAAAACATTATGATGATTCTGATGTAGTGACCTTTCTTGGTCAATCATGCCTTGAACGTGCCTAAACTCCTCCACATGGCAAGGGATAGTGATTGTACCCTTCTGATCAAACCCATACTCTTCTTCAGCTTCTTTGAGTAAGTGCATGAACAGAGGGTGATTGAAGTATATGACAGGCACTATAAATCTCTGTTGCTTCTCTCCTTGACCAACCTTAATTGCCAAACACCCTTTTGGCACATCTCTCTCTCGCTTCTTATTGCTTCCATGACTACTGGTATGATGATGATTATTGGGTAGGTGAAAGTGAAAGTTTCTCAAACTCTTCTCGCGGCTACCCATAATAATAACAATTCTAAAATATTAACTTCGGCAGATTTAAAAAAAAAAAACGGAAGACAAAACCTAACTAAATCTGGGACAAGAAAAGTAAAACTGCCAGGGGAATACTATAATGGCTTGTTTGAAGAGGGCAGGAGTAGAGTATCTAAGAGATCTTGGGTCATATCTGATGTTGGAACTCCAAAAAATAACGCTTACAAGCCATGAAACAGAAAGTCCAAGATTTATATAGAATAATCAACGGAGAAGAGTACCGCTGGTAGGAGAGAGTCAGTGGGTTTTTGTTACCTGCGAACAATATCAATTTCTCAACTTCACCTCTGTGTTTCCAGACGTTGGATTTGGTGGTCCCGCCGATTGATGCTGCGAAGGATGATTTGCGATGCTGGGATAGGAAATCCCCTGTTCTTAACGGACTTGTAGCTCCGTGGTACGAACGATTCCTATGAGTGGCAGGTTAGTAAATGCAAGCGTTTTTGAGGGGTAAGACACGTGGAAGGAGAGTTGAGAAGAGGAGGACAAGTGGATGCGAGTGGGACTGTGCATCATCAGCATAGCCGACAATTAGGTGTCAGTAATCGTAAGGGACTGCCAATAGCACGTCTGCAACACGTCGACGTAAGCATCAGTCAAAGTATCTCTCCTCAGCTAATGCATGCCTTTTTTACTCGCACGAGTGCAGTTCTTTTCCAGCCCTTGGATGCATTGAAGGGAGCCCAACGCTGAAATCGCACGGCAGATGGATCTAGTGGAGTAGGAAACTGGGAGTCTACATCTCTCGTTTAATTTTACAGTATTTTATTGTATTTTATAAATTTTAATTATTTATTTATATAAATTTTATATAAATTTTGCATAAATAAATATAAATTCTGTATAAATAAATAACTAAAATTTATAAAGGTAAATAACTAAAATTTATAAAAGACGCTATAAAATTAGATAAAAAATCTATACTGGCTATATATCTGCCCACAGTTGAGCTGACGAAGAATAAAAATCGGGGACAGAATGACAAAGGTATCCCTATCCATTGGGGTCCATGATGAGATTGACTTGAATATGGTGCGGAGATATCCGATTTAAATCAAAAGATGTCAAATTTGGTGGGACTATAATGTCATTTAGATTCTCTTACATTTGCCTTTTTTTCTCTCTCTTTTATGCAATATGTTAGTAGACCAAATTTTCTAATATAAACGTTAAAAGGAGTAGTTGCCGCTTGTACGTGAAGTACCTCTCAACTTAGAAAGAAGAAGCTATCCTATTTCCTCGATGACAATAAAGATTATGTTATAGGTATAGACAAGGAGAGATGACCCAAAGATGCGGTGGTGGAGAGAAAAACAGAACAGATGCAAAGTAAGGAGAAGTGGATAATAGAAAGTGGAGGGAGGGAGGGAGTGAGTTAGTGAGTGAGAGTCGCTTTTTGGGAGAAAAGCGAAAAGGTGGCTTCAAAGTTTCAGACGGTTTATTCTTCCACATTTATAGCATTTCGGATGGATAATGGCTTTCTGAATCAAAATTTCTGTTAATATTACTCTATTTTATTTTTTATTATAAAATTTAATTATTTATTTTATAAAATTTATAAAAAATTCACGTAAGATTTATATAAGACGTACATAAATAAATGACTGATATTTATTAAACACAATAAAAAATTATAATATTAAATAAAAAATCTGCGCTCTAATTTTCCTGCTAGTCCAATGATTTTAGTTAATGAACTCGTCGTCGACTTAAAAGTCAATGATGTGAATAAGAATGATTGCGGTCTACACCACGCGCACCTATCGCGAACCTTTAGGTCCTTAGCTTGTCGTCCATGGAACATCATTAGCCTTTGTTCCAAAGTCATCAACACCCTTTCTATTTTAAAACATTAAAAAACAGAGAGATCGGAAGCAATATTGTCACTCATGCCTGCAAGATGCATTTATAATTATGATCTGTATCCGTTCGCATTGATTCCGGACTTTGAGTGATGACTTAGTTTAAAGTTACAAAAATGCTAACCTTTCGTGTATGGTAGGGACATAAAGGACCGCCTAATTTGTTTCAAGGGGTCAACTTCCAATATTTATAGTACAATTATCTTTTAGGGGTATTATTTTAATTTTTTCATATTGTACAATATGAAAATAATTATATTAAAAAAGGCATTTCAATTTTCTGGGCTGAAATTGGGCTTTAACTATCATTTTCTTGATGGTACCCACTTGGGGATGGGACTGGCCCAATCTATAGTAACTTAGATGAGCAATCTAAAAGTTTGTGAAGAACAGAAATGGGCTAGACCAACTTATTGCCTTCTAGGCCCGGAGAGTATGTTGAAGTCTATCTCATTCACGTATAAACATCGTTCAGATACAAGTACTTGGTCTCGGCTCGTGCGGGAGTCAGAAGCAGCAAATTTTGCAATAAGAACTTGCTCAGAACTCTACAAACAAGGTAAGTACAGATTCTGCCTAACTTTTACTAACCTAGATTTAATTACAATGAGTCTTCATTTCTGTTCATAACATTCTCCATTTAAGGCTTCTTACAAGAGTACTTCAATGTTATAATTATGGTATTCCTACAGCATTTGTTGTATTGTAGTAATTTTCTGCTCAAAACTTGACTTTTCAGTATCATGAACCAAAAAATGAGTTGCATAGTTTCATTTCATATTCATCATCGAAAACCAAAATATTTAAAAAAGAGATGTATAGCAACGCAGCTCGATCGAGATCTAAAACGATCTCAACTTCTCAAACAATAACTGCACTTAAAAGTACAAAAGTGTTGGTGTTTAGAGTCTAACTAGCCGCTTAGCTAGCTTTCACATTGACTTTAGCTGCAGCCAAGGTTTCCTTTTTCTTTTTTTTCTCTCCACTTTTCACGCTTAAAACATTGAGCTCACCCCAAATCGTCTTTTGAATCTGTGAAATTCCACAAATTACAATATAGCCTGGGTTGGCATTGGATCCCACATAAATTGTCAAGGCGTAGGTTTTGGTGAACCTACTTGTAGAAGTAAATACTGCAGGTCTTTTTCAACATCTATCTAATATAGTACAAAGTATTGTGGTCAAGTTGTGGGTATACCAATCGTTCACAAAAAGTTGTGGTCATAAAACTTTTATCGGAATTGATAAAACATGGGCCAAAGAGCTTCCCTTCCTTCCAAGTAAAAGCTAAAATCACTGATTAAACTAAAGCAGAAAGTGGTTCAGTTTAGGTTTTGCTAAGTCAAAAAGATTCAATAAGCTAAAAGGCAGATCTTTAGGGAGACACAGTTGACAAAATCCATCTCCACGAGGACTATAACAAAATGTCTGGGGGACAGCAAAGGAGAACCAGTCTGTACCAAAACTCGCAGAAATATTTACAATTTATCCAAGGTACAGAAACAATAAGAAACCATTTGCCTCCTAGATTCCATACCATGTTTCATACATGAAATTTTGATCAGTCACAGTGTATAGGGTGTAACGTATTGCTCTAGAATCTTACTCGCCGTTCTTGTGACCCTCAAATGGCGAACCCATTATTGGATATCAAAGCACGGATACTAATTCCTGGGTATGAATGAAGAGTACAAGAAATAGAGTAAACATCAGTCTTGGTTTCCAAAGTGATCTTTCATATCTCATCAGGAGAATTAGGGTTTAAAGCGAAGACAGCATTCTTGGATTTCTGCTAAACATTGCGTCAACATCTCGAAATTTTACTGAAACTTTGTTGTCCTGTGCTCAATTTTCCACACCTGAAGGGACAAGATAAGATTGGACTAATGCATAATATACATCAGTGACCAAAGGAAGAGGAAACAAAGACTGATGCAGGAAAGTTACATTGTGATCTTGCTGACTTAAAATTACGCATCCAGTGCTCTAAATGCAGGTTGATTGTCTATGGGACGGGAAGGTAGACGTAGAGTGAAGTTAAAATAGTAATCTGATTGGGTCTCAGAAATAGGAAAGGTCGTTCAGTAAGAAAGCTCAAGCTGTTACCAAACATAAGCTAGTACATCAGACGTCAACAACAACATGATAAGCACAAATATATTTTTTTATTTCACATCAAGGAAAAGGCATCTTGGTAATGGTACGTCTTAACTTGTATCCTCTCTTTTTTTTCTATTTCCATGACAACAGAACTGCAAGACTTTTCAAATAATGACAGAAAGGGCGTCGTTTTCTTGGTTTTACATCTTTACACAGCCGTGCCCTTTCTAAAAGATTGATTCTTGAGATCGGAGCCAAAGATTTTTTAAGTGAAGAAGGGAACCCTAGAGTGTGTGACGAAGAAGACATAGAAATCTGTATCAAATTTCAAAAAACCAGATCTGAAACAGAAAAACAAAAGAAACAGATGGATCAGATTTTGGAAGCCATCATGAGGGAAATCTAGCTAATGATGAACTACAAGAGGCTTTAGAATGTTACTGACACGTACAAAAAAGATAACACCATCATCACATGATCAGAAAAAGAAAACGAAAAGGAACAATGATGAAACTTCTTTCTTCGAGTTGGTCAAAACCCTTCATCATTACACCAATCTGCACCACCACTGCAACCTTAATTAGACGAAAAATGAAGGCCCTTAAATCTGAAAGCCCCAACAATTCTTGTTTCCTGAAACGAATAAGATACAGAAAATTTAACTGATAAATGGAGTCAGGAAAACCAAACCTTTACACGTACGACATGCGCATGGTGACAACCTAAGACAAAGTTTTGCGGAAGCAATAATTGGGGGGAATGAAGCCTGGTCCGACGACACTGAACAATGGTGGGTTTATCATGCTACCGCAACGCATGTTTAATCTGTGTACCACATAATTGAAAGAGTGGATCTTTACAAGTGTCCTCGAGCCAGACAACATTCCCCTCAAAAAAGAAGCTCCCTTTGCACTCTCAATTCTTCAAACAGAGAGACAGAAACTGAAATAAAGAGAGAAAGAGGTGGGGGAATCTGTCTGTTGGCGGGTTTGTGAGTTTGTGTGGATTTCTCTAGCTTTGTATCTTATCTCTTTATCCCCCAAGACTCTCGCCTATCTTCAAGGGGGACGTGAGAGAGGGAGAGAGAGAGAGGTGGGGGATCATGATGAATGAGATGATGAAGAGAATGATAATGGTATGGGGGGTTATAAGAAGAGTAAAAAACAGTGGAAACAAACACCAACGTTAGCAAAAGACAAAGATAGGTGCAGACTTGACCCTACCAGCTGGTTTCTCAGTTCCAGAAATGACCACGACCCCATGCACCCTCTCTCTCTCTCTCTCCGTACCTCTATACACACACTCGCACTGTCAAACATGACAATATGTGTATATGTACAGTATGCCTCTGTTGTCTAAACTTATATTTACCGTTGGATGTGCCCAGATGATTTGTGATGATCAACACCTCGTACAAGATTGGGATTTGGGTGTGTGTGTGAAACTGAAACCCCGAGGCTTGGAAGAGGAGAGTTTAGGTGTGATGGTTGATGGTGTCATCAAACATGAATTACTGTTAAAACAATTGCTGTCTATGTACTATGTAACAAAAGGAACCAATACCCATTATGAACCGTAGGATGCAGAGACCGTCCCATGATTCAAAAGCTGCATTCAGTGACTTGTTCTTGGTTTTTAAGTCATGATAATATAAAATAATTGAATCCAAAAGGAATCAAAAGTAAAGGAGGCCTAGAATTGAGTCAGAGGAGTGGTTGAGTTATTTAGCTGCCCGATAATAGCAAGCCCCATTTAATATGGCATCACCTTTCTGGACTCGATTAATTGCATTTTGGAATTGTGCATTAAAAAAAAAAAAGAATATTAGAGGGAAGTCTTAAAAATATTGAGAAAAAGAAAAACCCTCGTCTGCCGTGTCACTTTCAGCCAGAGGCGCCGAATTCGAGGCGATGACCGACAGGCATGATCAGGGGTCCACGCTTTCCCTTTCACTTTGCCATTTTACCCTCTTCTTCCCAATTCATCGGCGACTCTTGTTAGTTTTTACATTTCTTAGGTCAAATGATTTGCAATTTTTATTTATCAAAAAGGGTCAGTTTTATATTTGTTCAATTCGTTTTTTTTTTTTCCTTTTCAGTATTTCGTCTTTCTTTATTGTGTTTCGTTTGCAATTGCAGATGAGTCCAGTGTTTCTGTTGGGACTTCATAAATGGCCGTATTGTTTTCATGCAACGCTTTAAATACTAGGGGTTCTTAAATACAAAACAAAACTAGAAAGATGGTCTCAATCTTGTCTTGAAATTGCCATTGTTTTGCAGGTAATATATAGACGTTTCGGGCCAGATTCAAATCTCGGTGCCATCGACTTTCATTGCTCTCAAAATGTGATAGGAACGTTACTATAGAAAGAATACGTAGTATGAGTACAATTAAGGTTAATAAAGTATAATCTAAAACTAAAACCATGGGAGCGAAGGAGCAGGTGGTACCGTGTGACCTTGCGATGGCAGTTTGTTTGGCTTATTAAAAACCTGGCTTCTACTTTTTCTTGGTGTCCAGATAGGGACATGGCACGGCCATCTTCCCATACACAATATATCTCATTTAATTCCCATGGGTCCAACTTTGTTTTCTCTGCCTCTGTGTCTAGTGTGATATGTCTCTCTCTTTTCCTCTTTTACCCGTTAGTAAGGAAATTTGATTCCCAAATAAAGTTAAAAATGCTTTCTGGGTTCGGATCTACAACTCGTAAAGAGAAGAGATGGGTTTTCGTTAAGTTTTTGGCTCCACATATTACCTTGGACAGCATGAAGACAGGAGATATGAACATATGCTTGCTTCAATTCGTCTAAGGTGTTTATTAAGGTTCAATCGCAAAATGGAATCAAATCAACAATGGAGGGAATGTGGTGGGGTCTTAATTTCATGATTCATCCCTTAAGTTTAATTGCACTTAATAGTGGTTAATGAGTTATGGGTTGTGGTGAGTCCTAAAGTAAGTGAAAAGATTTATAGGAATGTTAAGAATTGAAATGGAGAGCAGTACTGGAGGTTCCATTCTTGCGAAAGAGAAGAAGAGAGAAGAGGGTTTTTGTTTTGTTTTCATGTGAAGTTGGTTGCCCGTATAATGTGCTGCCATACTTATCAACTTTACACAAATCTGTCGCGCTGCGCTCTCTCTCACCCTTTACTGTACATCAGAGTGACAAACGGAGAGGACGATACTGGCTCCAGATTTCAACGCTTTACAGTCTTGAAAATTGTGTTTCTATATATATAAACCCAGCGGAGTGAGAGAGAAAAAAGTGGGAAAGAAACAACACGTAAATGTCAAATCCTGCATCTCTTTCCCAGATTGTCGACTCCTTTTACATTTCTGTTTTCTATACTATAATAATTCTGAGTGTTATTAACACAACCCAACAAAAACTTTTCGATCATCTACAACTCATCATCAACATTTTTTTTTATATGTATACATACATGTAGTTTAGGAATAGTCTCAGGACAGTGTTTACTTACATGGGCTGGGGCATGTCCTCAAAATGCATGGTCACGTGCCATCTTTCTTTTTCTCTGCGCTCGTGTCTCACTCAGAGGTGGCTCCAATGGAGGAGTAGTTGAAATGGAGGAAAAGAAAAACTTTCGTGGGGTAGCCTTTTTTGTTCAAGTCAATTTGGTGCCTACATCGAGAAAAGATGAGTGATACTCGTTTCTCTGTAAAGCCAAAACAAGCTTACAAAAATCTTTTAAGGGCTAGCAGCAGTCAATGCACACACTCCCCCACGAACACGATGGGTTTAATTTAATCGGATATGATTAACAAACTACCTGTACTAGAGGGGAAGACTTTTTTAGCACCTAAAATCGCCATAGGTTAGGTTGCAGCCATTCTAATTAGTGAAGAAAAGCATAGTCAAAGTACAGTAAGGCCTGATTATGCTTTTGCATGTACAGACACTCCAGGTCATCCCTTTACTTACTATTCGGTAGCTGCTCCTATCCTATCTATATGCTATTCATTCCGTGTTACTCCAATAGCTAGCTAGCTTCGAGCTTCAAATAGTTGCCTTGCCTCATGGTCACCCTAGACTAGTTGATGTGAGGTCAAAAAGGGCATATGGAACGACTTTAACGTTATGATATCAATTAATTTTTCAAAAAGAACGGTCACTTCCAAATTAAATTCCAATCATATATCTTGTTCCTGATTAATTGGCTAAGTTTGAAATTACAAAGTTATGATAGGGATCCGAAGTTCACTGCCAAACTGTTCTTAAGAAACAAAGAATGACAGGAGTCTCAAGTTCAAGTGTTGAAGTTCACTGCGAAACTGTTCTTAAGAAACAAGAATGACAGGAGTCTCAAAGTTCGTTCCAAGTGTTCAACTCCACATCTGGACCTCTGACCCTTGAAAAGGAAAGCCCTTTCAACTTCTTTACTTCAATTTCGGCCCTTGTACGGAATTGCCGATTTTCTTGGGTCTATGTTGTTCTCTGTCAAGGTCCTACAAAGGACCCGGAATCCTTGAACTTCAAGAAGCCCAGGATGCTGCAGCCTGAGCCACTATTGAGTATAGCCAATTACAACGGCAGCTATACAAGGACTTTTCCAGTATATGAAAACGATCGTTAAATGATCAATAATAAAATGTGTTATATGAAAGTATATATAAAATAATAAAAAATGTAAACATGAAAACTTAATTCATTTTTAAAATCAAAGTCAAATAATTTAACTTGACATAAATTATTAAAAACTGTCAAATTTAGTGTCTTGTTCGAGTTGAGTTAAAATGATTAAGATCAAATTTAAAATGTGGGTTAGCCAGTTAAATCAATAACTTTTAAGTATTTTATGCGTGAATAGTTTTTTAAATACAAATTTCATATAAAATCAATAATTTGAGGGGAAAAAAAAACAGAATCCTTTAAAACACTGGAGAGCCACATGCCTTTTATTCCGATTATAATAATCATCATTAAGATTCCAATTATCGTTGGTAGCAAGTTGTTCCTCAAATCATGAGCTTCGGAAAGGGCATCTTAATTCAATATGTGACTGCAACTCACTAAGTACATTAAAAAGAGCTAGATTATAGTTATACTACTAAGTTCAGTAATTCCCAGTTTATTAAGTTGGAATGGTGCTTTATCATTCCTCAGCATGACGTTTTCTTTCGCTTAACGATGCTGTTCTTATCTAATTATAATCCCAATCATTACATCACATCTAGAGATTGTGCTGTTCATATCTAGTACGTACTAAGCTAATGTGACATAGAGCGCCGCCCACTTGTCAGTTTAACTGTGCTCGAAGACAACCTCACTTCAGCTCCATTTGAGACAGTTCCTGAGCCGCCGTAACATTTTTAGACTGGTCCATTTCTCCAGACTTAACCCAGACGCAAGAAATGCTATGCTTTTAATGATAATCCTTCGCCGAATACAAATAAAAACTGCGGTCACTTTCGTGTCGTCCGTTGTCTTCATCCTCCAATATTTACTCATGTAAACACAAGGCCAAGCTTATCTTCTTCCCATCCCCTACCTTAAAAAAACCGCCATAAGAGGCTTAGTCTGATCTGAAGGGAATTTCTCATGACTATAAGTTTATAGTTAAGAATGTTTCGCTTATACACACCCCTGAGTCCTGAAGGCGATGGGATTTCTGGCAAGTGAAGCGACTATTCCGGGACAAAGGGACTGCCAAGTACCACGTGGCCAGAATACGACAAAGACCTCTTCATTCAAGGACATGTTCCCCACCACCCCAGGCCACTCTTAAGAAGCAACAACAGGCACGTATACTTCCTATCTTAACAAGCCTTGCTACGTTGAACCATAAGCTCCGCGACACGTGCTCACGTGCCACGTAATACGCCCAACCGAAGAATAATAAGGCGACGAAATTAGATGTATTCCTCTTTATTGCGCGATAACTGACAGCTGAAAGCTACGTCGTCCTATCCAACGACTCTTATTGGCTTCAAATATTACATGCAATCCTGAACCCCCTTTATTTCTTCGTTTAGAACCAAAAGTCGGGCATGTTCAGACTTTCCCTAGCGACAGTGACTCGACCCATGTTGGTCCATAGGGCTCAAGTCGACTTGCATGTGACTCGAACCAGACAGTGGCCATGGTCCTGACTTCTCCTCCTCCCTGCGTGCATTGGCCCAGTCACTCTTTCCTACATCTATATATTTGAGAAGAAATGAAATCTCGTTAGATTAAACATTAATGTCATTATGTGATAAAAATTAGTGAAAACCAATAGAGAAACAGCGTGATTCATGGCAGCCGACACTTGAATGCTTCCAGACAAGAATAGCAAGGAGGTTGGTGACAATGAGGAGGGACACTAATATTTAATTGCATACAAAGCATATTATGATCACTAGATATGTTCAATGTCATGGTAGATTATAATTTAATTTAATTAAGATTAGAAGAATAATAATAATTATTAAGTATAAAAATTTACATATATTTTAATTATAATTTAACAATAAATAAATTATATTTTTAAATTCATAATTTTACTTAAATTTTTAATGCTAATCTAAGCTATAAAAATTATTAATCAAAAGTAAAAAAATTAATTTATTGCATATATAATCAAATGTCAAATGTAAGATGCCATTCATTCATATTCATCAATATAATTAAACTATTTAATAAAATTATTATTATTATTATTAAGAAATCAAATTATTAGGAATAAAGAAATAATAAAATTAATAATCACTCATTTACGATATATACATTTATATTTATTATTTTACGTATTATTTGAATGGTAGTGTTTAATGAGCAAAATTAATGGTAGAAATTAAAAATAATTATAAGACAACAAAAGGAGTTGTAAAGCCGTGAAAGAACACAATGAAGCCGACCTTAATTGGCTTGGGAGGTTTATTTCGAGGCTGGAGCTTATCCTTAACATGGTCACAGAGGATGAGATCGAGACTACAGCAAAAGATCTGTCAGATAATGGACAATTGTCACACAAAGTCACACAAGCAAACGAACCGTACCC
Source organism: Erythroxylum williamsii (assembly GCA_027564335.1). Classification (NCBI taxonomy): domain Eukaryota; kingdom Viridiplantae; phylum Streptophyta; class Magnoliopsida; order Malpighiales; family Erythroxylaceae; genus Erythroxylum; species Erythroxylum williamsii. The sequence continues at coordinate 7,594,690 of JANITW010000004.1, read as the reverse complement.
TACTAGAGCCTATTAGTTCCAAATACAATATAAGTTAGACCCGGAAAGCCAGAATACCTCCATGAAAATCAATAGCTTATTATATAGAATAGAAGGATCATCTGTTGATCCCAAGCACACACACGCTCCAAAATATTCACTAATCACGAGTGCCTCGAGTAGAGCGTGACTTAAGGATTTGAAGTCGAGTTCTGCAAGACTTGCAAATCCCAAGATGTTCGATGAAGGAAAATATTCTCCACATGTAGCGGAGCCATTCAGTTGCAGGAACACAATATCAACCACGAGAAAGAAGAAGATCAAGAACAAAAGGAGGTTCAGTGATGAGCAGATTAAATCTTTGGAAACCATGTTCGAATCCGAATCAAGACTGGAGCCTCGGAAGAAGCTGGAGCTGGCTAAAAAACTTGGGTTGCAGCCACGACAGGTTGCTATATGGTTCCAGAATAAGAGAGCTAGATGGAAGTCCAAACAGCTTGAAAGAGATTACAGCATATTGAACGCCAATTACAATAGCTTGGCTTCAAGGTTTGAGGCCCTGAAGAAGGAGAAGCAAGCTTTGATAATTCAGGTATATATCTGATTGTGTAGAATAGTCAGATATTACTACTAAGACGTCGTTGTTGTTGTATACGGATTGCTATTTAATTATCCTCTAATGTTAAGCTGACTGGAGATTGTTCTTAAATGAATAGTTGCAGGAGCTGAATGGTTTGACCAAAAAGACCGGAGAGGAAGGAAAAAGTTGGGTGCAGGATGCAGGAATGAACAGCAGTGAAGGTGAATCAGACAATGGAGACAGCAACAAGTGTGAAACAGAAATGAAGCCTAGCTTGTCATCATTTGATAGATCAGAACATGGACTCGGAATTCTGTCAGATGAAGATAGTAGTATAAAGGCAGAATATTTTGGGATAGAAGAAGAACCCAACTTGATGAACATGGTGAAGCCGGCTGAATCTTTGACATCGAAAGAAGATTGGGAGGGTTTAGATTCGGATGAACTGTTCAATCAGTCAGACAGTGGTTGCAGGTGGTGGGAATTCTGGGCCTGATCAAATAAGCACATCCAACAGATCATGGAAGCTAGCTAGCTGGAGGTTTGATAATAATTTTCTTGCATCTTGATGAGCCGAAAAAGAGCACAACAAAAGAAATCAATGAAATGCATCAACGGGGAAAGTAGCTACACTGCATTAATGGAAAACTTCAGTAATCTGTCCTCTTGTTGCAGTTGTTAATCCTGGAAATTCTGGTTTTACTTCCTCACATCTTTACAAATTTCAATCTCGACCAGTTTGAGAAGCAGAGTTTGGTAACATCAGTAAGGAAAAGAAAACAAAAACAGGCGACTTAATAGCTCTACCGATTAGATCAAGCAGAAAGATAGAACATCGCAAGTGCTACAAACATGTACACAGGAGAAAAGAAATGCTGCAATATCATCCATCACAAAGTTTGTACTCTTATCGGGAAGAACTTAGGGGTTTAGTTTTCTCTGCAATGCTTGTGTATTTTGTTTACGTGAGATGTTCAGTTCAACTGGTACACTTGATCAAAACCAATCCAGATTTGAAGTTTTAGCCATTAGGAAAAACCTAATACGGGACTAATTATATAGAACTAATTGCTATAAAACAAAAATAGTCAATCACAATTTGACAGAAATGCTTACTATATATCAAACAAACGTATTCAATCACAACTTTGACAGAAATGATTCCATTAAACAAAAACTCATCTGGGTATATGCACACGTACTTGAACATAGATTTTGTGTAGTTGCTATCTTTTTTCATGCTTTGTAGTTAAACTACCAAAAAAATGTCCAGAGTTCGTCCTGTGGTGATAGAAAGCATTACTGATGACGAAAGAGTGAGATATTCCAGCTCACTTTTTAAGCTGCTGATTTTCATTATCAATTGACCCTGTCACATTCTCAGACCAACGGACTTCCTTGCTCAAATGCCATAAAACATTTCTAGCCGACCATCTCCGAGGAAACGATGCATCCGACGGCAGAGCTTCCTTTCTAGTGGCTGATGGGTCCTACTAACCACAGTCCAACCCTACATCTTTGGATGTTTGGGTCAAGAGAAGGGTCCCACTCCCACCTCTTTCCGTTGCATTCTTGGTCCTTCACAAGCGCCGTCGCCTTCATCGGACCCTGTTGTCAGAAACGAGATGTCGTATCTCTGAGCAGCCTCCCACAGCTTCTCTTTCTTTTTCTTTGTTCTTTTGCCTTTTTAAGTCACTTTTTTTTCTTTTTTGGTGCTTTGGCTAAGTAATAATTTACTAAATCAATAAAACTCAGCTCTGGGAACACACAAAGAGAAGAGTAAGATAAAGGTAAGTAATGAACGACCTGTCGAGTGAAGTAGTGAGAGAGCAGAACAAGCGAAGTAATTGGAATCCAGTACCAAGTATAGCTATCTACATTACAGTGCCTCTCTTCTTCATTGGTCTCTCTGTTTCAGTTTTCATTCTCGTGGTGGTCCACAACGTTTCTTTCTTTCTTTCTTTCCTCTTCCTATCTGCTTTTGTCATTACTTTCATTGCTTGGAATACATACAATTGGAGGCATAAAGCTGCTGTTATTTGCTTTCTACAATCCTTTCCCGACTCTGACCTCGGTACCGCTCGTGAAGGTCAGCTTGTTAAGATCACTGGGGTATTACATTATCTTCCCTCTTTTTGTTAATTGATTTATTGCACCGTTAGGGTTTATTTGTAGCTTATTGTGGCATAAAGGTCCATGTTTGGTTGTTGATTAGACTAATGGATGATAATGTATCAAACAGAGATACTGTAATTTGTTTCTTACTATGCAGAGACTGAAATCAAGATAGCAAATTTGACCTGCAGAACCTGAGCTTCAAGAGGATTTCTGTTGAATGAGTTGCTAGCAGTGTAAATTTAGACGGTCAAAAGACATAACTAAATACTATGGTGCTTGTCAAGATAAATTTGGGTTCTAACACTCAGATAATTAAGGATTTATATTCCTATAGATCGGTTGATTAACTACTTGTGGGCATCATTGGCTTTTGTGTCCGTAAGATTGTAATGTTGTTAGAACGAGGGATTATAGAAGAAGTGGGGATCAATTAAAAACTTAACAGTGATGGTGACCTCAACATAAATCTGAAATGATAGCGATGAAGCTTATCGGTTGGCTTATGTATAGCTTCCTTGCTTCTGTTTTTCTACAGTTACCAGGCAACAAACTGGATGAACATTTCCTAATTAAGTAAAACATTCCCAATGCTGTTGTCTAAAGTTTCGGTTTCATGTTGATGACGGAGGTTTTTATTCATTTGTGCTCGCTTGATAACTTGTCACGTCTAACTTTGTTGGTGTTAGCGTAATCTATGATCCATTCTTTAGCCTCATTCTACAACTAGAATATTAGGGTTGGTTGATTTCTTTGACATGCAATCAGAGCTGTTATGAGTGAAAGGTCTCAAGGTCTAGACATGCCTTCTTCCTTTGCGATAGATATGTGATTTGTTGTATTTGGGTTGCATGTTAGAATGGTGTTTGAACCAAATTTTGCGCTTCTTGCTTTAGCTTAAGACAAGGGGGTTTACTAGAATGGTACTTGAATTAATTTTTGTGCCTTGTACTTCAACCCAAGTTCTGGCGGCATGTTAAAATGGTATTTGAATTATTTCTTGAGAAGCTTAATATTCTAGACACTGTATTGAAGGATTTGGAGCCACGAGTAGTTTTTTTTTTTTTTATCATTCAACACATCCCTAGAAATTGTGCAGTTGGTTAAAGTGATAAGCTACTAGGTACTTTTGGGAAAAAGTGCGAGTGTTTGATCGAAAGTCCAGCTTAACAGTTTTTATTTGGGAAAACGTAGTTTTGTTGCAGAGAGTTTTTTAGGCTTGCTTATATGGAAAACAGTGCTTTCAATATTTAACAAAATCATTAGAAGCTCTCTGATCAAGTCTCACTTTTTTAACAATATAGATATTTTTAAAAACTCCTGCTTAGTTCATTGTTCAATAGCCTTTATCAGATAGTTGGTTGACTAGTAAATTCTGCTGAGCAGAAGATCAATTACATATATTGCTCTCTTCATTTTAGCTTGCATCCTGTGGGAGTACTTCTTTGGAATCTTCATATGAAAGGGCCTCTAGATGCGTCTATGCATCAACTCTTTTGTATGAATATGGAAGATTTGGACTGACGCCAAGTGATTCTCCAACATCATGGTTCGGATGGACTTTAACGTTCTGTGAGGCAAGGATATTTATCTTTTTATATATAACTATGATCTTCAAGTACTCTGTTCAAGAAACTTAATCAATAAATAGGTATGCAGTAGAGACTTGAATTCAGGCGGGTAACTTATGCCTGCCTGTTATGTGCCTTACTCACTCTGCCAGTGTTTTTTATCGGATAGTCTCCCTATGAGGATGCCATTCCACATAATAGTTTACCTGTTAACTGATATCAGGGCTGGAGTGAATCATGGTACGCCAGTCAAAGTTCCAAATATAGAACAATTTCATTTTGCGCTAATGAAACTAGTACCTGTTGATACTTCTTTCTCCCTTTCAATACTTTTATTGGGACTGCGATTATGGTAAATATTTTTCAGTAATAAGTTCATTGTACTGTGAGTGTTAGTGAGTGGTGCATAGTTTAGTTATATAAGGAAGGTTGAGTTTTATGAAAAAGATTTTGCAATAAGTTCATTGTACATGTTTTCTGAAAAAAATAAAATTTATTGGCTTATTGCCTCTAAAGAGTTCGTTTGAATTTTCAAGTTCTTCTAGCCCAATGTGATTGGATTTCTACCCAACAGAGGTTCTCTACAGACTTCTTCATAACTGATCAAAAGTCTGGTATTAGAGCGACTGTGAAAGCTGGTTCCGGTTGTAAAGTTGTTCCCCTAATTGTTGAGACAAATCTTGTCTCCACCACAAGACAATGCAGAATTCTTTCACCTCACCTCAGGAAATGGCTGCAAGAAAGGAACTTATCAACCGAAGCCCGTGTACTGCGCTTGGAAGAAGGGTAAACTATTATTACTGGCTGGGGTAAACATATTTCTTTTATTATCTGCATGCTTTACATGATTTTATAATCTCGGTGTCAATTGATATTGGCAGTTATGTACAAGAAGGCAGCTTTGTAACTGTAATAGGTGTGCTCCGTAGAAACAATGACATTTTGATGATAGTTCAGCCGCAAGAACTCCTCTCTACAGGGTGTTTGTGGCAAAAGCTTCTTTTGCCAGTAGATATTGATGGCCTGGTCCTAGGGGTCCCAAATATTCAGACACTTCAACAAGGATTAACGACAATACTTTGAACATTAGCGTCTTAGAGCCGGTTGGCTACTCAACTTTTCACTCTGTTTTCGTTCTAGTGTAGCTGTTAACGAATATTCGAATGTAAAATTCAAGCATCTAGAAAGAAAGTTTCATTTTGAAGCTGTACATCTGGACAGAATTATCTAATCTTGAGCTACTTGTTCATCTTTGTCCTCTTTTTCGAAGTTAAGTCAATTTAAGCTCCTGTAGGCGTTTTATGTTGAAAAACCAAAGGGGTTAATTGTTTCGCAAATTTCTTTAACACGGACAAAAATAAAAGCAAACAAAAATGAAATAATAAGAACACTAGAAATTTAGTAACGCAATGGCACACCTTACTTATGTTTGCGAGGCCTTCACCCAGCTTAATAACTTTCACCGAAGTACAATAGTTTTATCCAAAGTTTTACTGAGTCGACATCATTCAACCCTTGACACTATCTCTTAACCACACTTCCTGTGAAATAATTTCACACCCAATAGTACGACCGCCTCGTACTAACCTCAACAAAGGATTTGTCTAACTATTTCCACTCAAAAACAATAATAAATAAAATAGTTCAAGTATTTAATCAACAGAAAATTAAATAACAAGAATACTTGAAATATAAAAAAGATTTCCCTATGATTTTATCTTCTTGAAATAACCCAACTGAAACTCTCCACCATAGTTTGCTCTTTCTTCACAGAAAAATAATTCACCAAAGAACACGTTAATTGCAACAAAAAAATCACTGCGCCTTCACAAAAATGTCTCACCCATAAACACTGTCTTAACTTCCACCTCATATGAAAAGAAATGCAAGATGTAATGTTCAGCTCAAAACAGAAAATACTATGCGCAACCAACCAAGGATATTTCCAAGACACACATAACCTCCACTGCTTCAAGATAATTCACATAGGCTGCTTTACCACTTAATTAATGCACCATCTACGACAAGACACGTATCTCCTTTTTTAATTCAATAAACTCATGCCCACTACACTGCTGCCATATATGACAACCCATATTCTCCTTTTTTTTTCTATTAACCATTGACGCACACTCTCATACTTAGCCACACACACGCACATTGGAGATAGAGATCAACTTCAAGACTAGAGATAGATCCGCCAAAGATTCATGATATGTACAAATCCTCATTGTAGTCTTTTTTAATTTCATCAATCCACAAATCCAGTAGTAATTTAATTTCAATATCATCATGATAATAGACTCCAATATAATGTAGGATTCTTTTTCAACTAGAAGACTATCCACATACCTTTTGAATCCAAGTCGTTATCCAATTAATATTTGATATATCCAATTAATAAATAATGCTAAAACATATATCCTAACAATCTCCCCCTTTTTGGTATTATTTGTCACAAATATGAAACTTCCCTTAAACAACATAATTGGACATATAAATCAAATGCACAACCCATATGACAAATACTCCCCCTTAATCAAACATCAAGTTCCAAAGAATATCAAGTTATCCAATCATCCAAATTTCTCCCCCATGGGACAAAAAGATGCCAAAAAGTAAGACAAATAATCAAATATATACCTTGAAATCTCCCCCTCAATGAAGCATTCACCATAAACAATTTGATGTCTTCCCTTTGGGACAAAATAATGTCAAACCGTATAATCATCATAATTAACCACAGGTGTAGCGGAAGAATCGTAAACATGCCAAGATGATAATTTACCACCATTCAAAACACATGCCAACATATCATTACTTACTTTACTTCCATCTTCATCAGAGTGATCAAATTCATAAATCCAAGAAATAAACTATAAGTGTTATCAGTGTAGTGAGAGAGAAAGATATCCGAGAGAGAGACCCACACTCTGTGAGAGAGTTGAGGAGTCTTCGGTGGAGCCAAATAGAAGTCACAATGCAAACTACTAAAAAAAATTGGACGACAAAAGCAATATAAAACTAAAGAAGTAAAAAAAATTCTTTTCTTTTCTTTTCTTTTTTGTTTCCTTTTTTGTTTTGTTTTTGTTTTGAACAACACACAAAAAAACTTCAAAAATGTAAAACACTTGTCTGTGTGCCCCTTGAAAAATCTCAAACCTGGTGTTTTTCTTTGACTTGAATGAAGATGTGTAACACAAGTAGCTTGTAAGTTCTCGATAATCAACCATTTTTCTTTCTTTTGTTTTTCTTCTTTCGCTAACATCTCCAATAACATTTTTTGCTGGATAATTTCTTCATATTTGAGATGAAGAATCTCTATTCAAATCTGTTGTCATTGTTTTGGTTAGTTCATCATCTGAAATAACTAAAAGTTCTTCAGTTTCTGCAGTTACTTCCTCAGCAGTAACTAACTGTAAACCATTTTCTGCAGCTGCTCTATCTGCAGTAACTAGCTGTAAGTCACTTTCTATAGTTACTTCATATGCAGTAACTAACTGCAAATCTGGACATTTTCTTGTTTTTTCTTCACTATGTTTTTGTGCTTGTACTTGACCCTTTCTAATCCAAGCTTGCTTTGATATCATAGGATGCTGCTGGAAATTTAATGAAGAGTGTTTAGATTTTTAGTTTTGACCCCTTTGAAACATTATTTGTAGTAACTGATAACATCTTGGCCTTATATGTCTAATGACTCCACAAAAGTGACATGTGGGTATAAATCTTCGATTCTTTCTCGATGTATCTTTTTCTCAGATATATTTAGATATGTCATTTTTCTTCTCATTCACTTTAGAGCACTCACTCTTATAGCCAATGCCATGAAGATCCCCTTTAACTTTACCAATTCCTAACAATTTTTCTAGCTTTTTGATACCTCCATTTAATATTCTCAATCCCTTTTCGGTACTTACTAATTTCATTCTAGCTTCACCAAGCTTATTTGACGTCAACATCATATAAAATGTCAAGGAGATGTAAAGCTGGAAATAGATCATCAGAAAATGTGATGTCTATATTCACTCTTGATACATACACGGCCATATATACAGTGAAGTACAACAAAGGAGAGAAAATCTCCATAACTCAAGGCACTAAACTAGTGATCCACACATTACAGGAACTAATCTTCATCTATACAAGTCATCCTAATCTTTACATTAATGGTAAATATACATTCCTTAATACTCCTCCTCAAGTTGGTGAGTGTATGTTGCAAACTCCCAACTTGTGTCGCAATGTTAAAAATTGATCCTTCCCTAGTGCCTTTGTAAATATGTCAGCCAGTTGATGTCGAGTTGGCACGTATGAAGGGCTAATCATACCAGATTGTAGCTTTTCTCGCACAATGTGGCAATCTATTTCGATGTGTTTCGTGCGTTCGTGAGACACAGGATTGGCGGCAATGTGAAGGGCAGCTTGATTATCGCAGAATAATGGTATAGAAACATCACAAGACACCTTCAAATCCCGCAATATGTATAGTAACCAAACAAGTTCTAAACAGGCGTTTGCCATCGACCTGTATTCCGCCTCCGCGGAAGACCTTGAAACTTTAGTTTGTTTCTTCGACTTCCATGAGATGAGTGACGTGCCAAGGAATACACAATATCCAGTAACAGACCTCCGTGTAGTACGACATCCACCCCAGTCAGAATC
>JANITW010000004.1:7536119-7585683 GCA_027564335.1 Erythroxylum williamsii | reverse complement strand
AATTAAATTAAATTATTATTTATTATTATAATTTTTAGAAACAGAGTTAAAAATATATAGTACAATTATACAATATGACAATTGACTAATTTATAATTTTAAAAAAAAATTAAAAATTATTTCGTAAATTTAAAAAATTACGTAAATAATACTCAATATTTCCTACTAATAGTATCGATGTACTATCGTATCAGAAGTCAATCCAAAATCAATTCTTATAGTTATCCGTAACATTGGTTCAAAGACTTAATTCGACAAAGCTCGACCTGAAACTATTTACAACACCACTCGTTACTCTTTCGTAAGCATCGCCTCTCCTACATCATTGGTCCAATTATACCTAGTTTATCATAGTAAACATATCAAACATATAAATAACATTTTCCTAATTACATGATTTTTTTTTCCATTTTCAGCTAGAACAATGTTGTTCTTATGATCAGGGTGGGGAAAAAAAAAATGACACCAGAAAATGCATGCAGTAACAGAACTACGAAGTTTCAAGAGTCGAGACAAACAATAGCAAGTTTTCATGGTAAAGATTTGACAATTCTTCATTGAACTATCTAGGATGAGGTAGAACTTGATTGTTTCTTTTCTTCACTTGATCGTCAATCCTGTTCCTCTGATTGTTCATCTTCCCTGTGAAACAACATCGCGCGGTTTCACTTAGCTTGGAAAATTACGTGAAACATGATTTTGCATATATATATATACATACCTGCGGGTTTGTATCTTCTTCTGGATTTGATGATTTGAGGGATGAAAACTCCGGTTCCATTGCTTTTTCTCCACAAATCCAACAACCAGGTGGGTACTGAATCAACTTCTTGGGTTTGCCAGGAACTGAAAAAGCTTGCAGGTTCTAATGCAGAAGAGGAACTACAGGTTATTAGGTTACTGGAATGACCTGTTTTGCGAGTAATTAAGGAGTCTGAGTGTTTGGATTCGAGGAAATCTCCATTTCCATCACCATCGTCGTCAGCTGTTAAAAGCAGAATCTGCCTCGTGAGATCTGCGTAGTACGCGTCTTCCTCGTAGATAGCTTCGAGTTCAAGGCTGTTCTTGTTGTTCATGTCCATGTTATGAGACTGAATAATTAACCTGAGAATGATGATATGGTGAATTTATAGTGGAGGATCAGTTAAAGGTGATCAATCAAATATTATTAAAATGACCAAAAATTAAAAATTAGATAATGTCTTTTCAAAATTACTTGAAAATATGTTAGATAATGCACTTGCACAAAACTGTTGGAACATATCTGACAGACATGTTTTGACTTTGAAGAGTTAATTCGTCGTTTAATGACACATCTGCTTCAAGTTGATGAAGCAGGTGTGGAAGTGGAGACCTGTTCAGATCATCGTATGGCCTGTAAACTAATGCTCAGAGAGTAGGAGTCAATAGAGACTATATCAACTGCTGGTCGACTACCATAGCAGATTCATAGCTTATGAGTCAGTGGTAGTTGGACCTTAAGTATCAGAAAGCTATAACCACTTTTTCTGTTTGGTCTAAACTGTATTATCATCAACCGATACCTAACTGATCTTAATCTCTTTAGATTTTGTTCCTACATATGTGGGAATATATTAGGTTTTGTCGTGTTTTTGTAGGGTAGTTCGTTCATCTTAGAATAACTTGTAATCTTAAAAGTTTCTATTAATTGTATTGTATCTCCAGTCAACAACAAAAAATTTAATTTTAATTTTAATTTTTAATGCTTTAAAAATCATACAGAAAGTTAAACCGGTAAGACAAGAAATTTAAGGGTTTAAAAAATTCAACCGATATTAAACTATCATAAAATTGATTAAAATTGAATAAAATTAAAGAATTTAAAATAAGATTGAAAAAGACTGTACTTGATTAAGTTTAAGTAAAATAGAGAATATTAAATAAAATTTATTTAGCTTATAAAAATAAATTAGTTTATAAAAACTGACCGATTAATTAATAAATTGATCAATTTTTAACAATAAGAATTATTAAAATAAATCGAACCAAAAAGTTGAAAATTTAATCAAAAATTAGCTAATTTAAAATTTTTACGATTGAAACGTCTGAGTCAGAACTAAAGCATAAAATTGCTTTCCTTATTGTATAAAAATGAAGTTTAATGGATTTAATATTTTTAATAATTTCATGTAATTTAAATTCTTTGAAGCAAATTTTAATTACGTGATAACTTTTTAATTATTTTTTAACATTTTAATTTAAAATATTTATTCAAATTTTTGTATATTTGTTATTTTTAACATATTTTTAAAAACTTTTTAGGGCATTTGTAATAAAAAAATCAAATACAATATTTAATATCTATTTGAATCTTATAGTTTGTTATTGAGTTAATATCGAAGTCTACAAAAGCCATCAACTCGAAGTCTAACTCTTTATCTTCTAACCCTAAGGTGAACTTTTCTTGAATCCCAGTTGAGAAGGGAATTAGAGATCACCATTCTTCTTGTTCTTTTTTTTTGCATACATAAGAAAGAAAAACAAAAATATTACATGACTAGTCTCGAGGGACAACTCTCAGCTATATCTTCTAGTAAGAATGAAAGGCACCCTATCAGTACAATATCAAAAGTGGGAATTCCTATATTTTATTGTGCGGCAACATTGGCAAGCTAGTTTACACATCAGTTACCCTCTCTGTATATGTGACGTGGTATAACTATCCAGTTTTGGTCCAACAACGTGTTGTTGCCCATGATTAGAGGGTTATTAGTCAGCGTCCTATTGACTTGGATGGATAGAATATTGAAAACTACTTGAGAGTCCACCTCTAGCTCAATCTGACGATAGCGCTAATCCTATGTGAGCTGGAAGCCAGAAAAAACTCCCCAAAGTTCTATGGAAAAAAGGGAGCACCTACCAACATTCTGAATAAATCCTCCAAGCCAAGCACCTGTACTGTTTCAAAGGATTTCTCCTGTCAAAACCAACGAGGAGATTCTTTTGCAGGCTCCATCAATATTTAGTTTGACTCATCCTAGTAGGGGTTTCTTCCAACCTATTAGTTGTTCTATTCGAAGTCTGTGGTCCCTATGAACTCTACTTCGCTAGATCGAAGCTTTGTGAATTTGGAAGACATACTTCATAACAAACGCGGCAGGGGACGCCGGCATAGAAAACTGGTCATAGAAATGGTCCTATTTTGTTAGGTCCATAGGAACCAACAAGTTGTACCAAAGATAATTGCCCAATCAAATTCAATTGGTGATTTCGGAGATTTATGGCTATCCAATCTTGACAGTTTGGAGCAAAAAAATATGTGGAGATTACTTGTGGGGGAAACGTTTGTCACAAGTATAAAATGTCAAGAAGATGTAAAGCTGGAAATAGATGATCAGAAAATGTGATGTCTATATTCACTCTTGATACATACACGGCCATATATACAGTGAAGTACAACAAAGAAGGAGAGAAAATCTCCATAACTCAAGGTACTAAACTAGTGATCCACACATTACGGGAACTAATCTTCATCTATACAAGTCATCCTAATCTTTACATTAATGGTAATATACATTCCTTAATACATCAAATTCTTTTCTAACTCTTTAATGGTGTTCTTCATGGTGAGATTCTCTTCCTTCAATCTTTTATTCTTTCTACACATTTTCACCCACTTTTCATATATAACCTTGTAATCCTCGTAACTATTCCCTTTTTTATCATCTAGGCTACTTCTATCACTTTTATAAACTGATAATAGGTCTTGAGATGAGTTGCTTTCGAAATTTTTCGATTTTCCCTCCTTTTCAACTTCAGTTACTTCTTTCTCAGTTACTGTTAAACAAGTAACTGAACTTTTGCTATGTAAGGCAGCCAATGCAGTACTGTTCATTATTTCTTCTTCGCTACCATATTCACTATTGGAATCATTCTCAATCTAGTTGCTTGTGAAAGACTTTCCTTTTATCTTCTTCAAAGTATTAACACATTCGAATTCAATGTGTCCGAAACCTTGACATTCATGACATTGAATTCTCCTTGCCTTTCGTTCACTCTTTTGTGTTTTGACTTGTTGTCTTGAATTGTTACTCGAATTTTCACCAAATTGTCTAAAGTTAGATCTGTCCTTCTTCATTCTTTTCAGCCATTTATCAAAATTTCATGTAAGTAGTACCAAGTCTTCGTTCTCATCTGATTCATCTTTCACATCATTCACATTTTTTTTCCAGTTTTCACTTGTAGTGTCTCTTTTGTAGCCACGTTCACGAAACTAGGATCTGCACCAACTTGTTACCAAGTTCTGAATCGGTGACCTTGCTCTGATGCCAATTGAAAAATCGAAGGGGGTTAATTGTTTCACAAACTTCTTTAGCACGAACAAAAATAAAAGCAAGCAAAAACGAAATAATAAGAACACCAGAAATTTGGTAACGCAATTCGACACACCTTGCCTACCTAGCTTAATCACTTTCACCGAAGTACAATAGTTTTACCCAAGGCTTTACTGAGCCAACACCACTCAACCCTTGACACTATCTCTCAACCTCACTTTTCGTGAAATAATTTCACACTCAATAGTACTACCGCCTCGTACTAACCTCGACATAGGATTTGTCTAATTATTTTCACTCAAAACAATAATAAATAAAATAACTCAAGTATTTAATCAACTGAAAATTAAATAACAAGAATACTTGAAACATAAGAAAGACTTTCCTATGGTTTTATCTTCTTGAAATAACCCAGATGAAACTTTCAACCATCGTTTGCTCTTTCTTCACAGAAAAACAATTCACCAAGGAACACGTTAATTGCAGTAACAAGAAAACCACTGCGCCTTCACAAAAATGTCTCACCCATGAACAATGTCTTAACTTCCCCTGCATATGAAAAGAAATGCAAGATGTAATGTTCAGCTCAAAACAGAAAACACCATGCGCAGCCAATCAAGCATATTTCCAAGACACACATAGCCTTCACTGCTTCAAGATAATTCACACAGGCTGCTTCACCACTTAATTAATGCACCTCCCACGACAAGACACATATCTCGTTTTTTAATTCAATAAACTCATGCCCACTACACTGCTGCCATATATGACAACCCACGTTCCTCCTTTTTTTTTCTATTAACCATTGACGCACACTCTCATCCTTAGGCACACACACGCACATTGGAGATAGAGATCAACTTCAAGACTAGAGATAGATATGTCAAAGATTCACGATATGCACAAATCTTCATTATAGTCTTTTTTAATTTAATCAATCTACAAAATCCACAAATCCAATAGAAATTTAAATCTAATATCATCATGATGATAGACTCCAATATAATGTAGGATTCTTTTTCAACTAGAGGACTATCTATATACCTTTTAAATCCAAGTCATTATTTAATTAATATTTGATATGTCCAATTAATAAATAATGCTAAAACATATATCCTAACACGTATAAAAAAGTACTGGACTGATCAACGAAACTCGGAGATTAGAAAACATTAAAAAGAGCAAGAGCCTACAAGTGGAATCAAAGTTTGAGGCCTTTGATTGACCTAAGGACTCCAAGGTGGCAAACCTTAAAGACTGCCTCAGAAGTAAATAGGGCTTCAAATGTAACTATCCCCTCTTGTTCCAATCTCCAAGGATGTGGAGTTGGGTTTGCTTTAAGGTTCAGGCTTACACTGGAACACAATCACAAAGTTAACATCTTTTGATCTTCGTCAACCCACAGTTGTCGCTTAACAGACTAAGCTCGTAACGGGCTTCTTTGACAGGCTGATGGCCCTTTGGTTTCATATCCATTCGACGCTTCGAATGTTTTTAACACTTAAATTCAAGACTTTAGAAAGTCACAAGTTGTTAAATTATTCAGTTTGAACACAGATTTAACGGAGTTCAAAGGTCAAATTCTCATATTATCAAATACATCTATTGGGGTGAAGCGTTGATTGTAATTGGCAGTCTTTGCACCTAATCAAACACCCAACATCAGCGACGACAAGAAGTGGCGATGAGATTTCTCGTCTTCGACAATTTAAGAAATTTGCAGCTCTATTCGACTGGGGCAATATTTATATGCTTCACTACTTTAAGGGCATCCACATGGTATATGCCCATTGCAAAGTCATTATCATCCTTGCTAGCAATTCTTTCTTCAAATCTTTTGCCTTTTTCATCAAATCACTTTCTTTTATTCCATGTCTTGTGCACTTCCATTTACAAGGTACAGTCGGCATCAGAATTTTCTTGACAAGTCTCATTCCACCTTTGTTCTTTCTCATAAATGACGCGAGTTTCCTTTCTCGTACCATTCAACAGACGCATTAGCTACAATTTACTAGTTCTTGTTTCTCTGTTTATAGAAGATTAATTACTTATTATGTCGACTAAATTATTGCCATTCGAAAGAGAAACTTCAAACTAATGACAAAGCTCGTCTTGCTTACTTTAATTCGGTGAAAGAAAGGGTCAATTAGTTAAATGCATCATTGCATTCCTACATATAAAGACCTCATCACCCCACAAAACCATGCACTAAAAATAGACAAAGTTATATATTCGTTGATTCTAATTTCAGTTCTTGCAGTATTGATAATAATATATCGAACATTGGAACACCAAGTGATCTTACTTCAACTAAGCAGATGTAGTAACCCTATTCAGGGATTGTCCTTTTCCCAGCAACAATCAGCAGAGTCATGGGGGAAAATTAGGTATCACTTAGCTTTGTGTTTTATTTAAGAGAAAAAGAAAAAAAAAGGACATGCGGCATTTACAAAGACTAGGTACTTGGCAGATCCCACCTGACCTGCCTCTTCAAGACTGAACAATCCCCAACAAACCTCAGCACTAAATTACACAAAAGCGAAGTAACTTTCAACGACTGGAGAAAAAGCACTACTCCTTCCCTTCTCTTCATTAGCTGTTGACCTCTGAGTCAATACGCCACTGTCTACTTAATTCCTTTATTAGTAGTGATCAGGACCAATCTTCAAAGCTTCTTATTTTTCTTTAATGTATGTTTTTTGTCCTACCACGTCTGGGAAATGAGATGGAAGGTGGACCGGCTTGTTTCTCAACAAAACAGATAGACAGGTGCACCAAATCTGATGGAAGCAGAAGCACATTCCTTTGCTTCTCCACAAAATCTTGGCCTTTACCTAAAAGTTAGATTTATCTTCTCCGTGCAAGTTAAAAACAGTTTTAAATTATATGCATTCGATGCAATCCCATGATCATGCAAGGAAGACAGTCAACACTTCTCCTTCACATTTTTCTTCTTTTTTTGTTCCCTCTTGACCAAGTTGTACACTTTGTCCATTTGAAAAAAATAGTGTACAGAGCAACAATGTAATAAAGGTTTTTAAATTTTGGATAAAGGTAGAAAACTTCTCCATTCTAAAAAAATATTTTTATTGTAGAAAATTACTTTTAAAATACTTGGTAAGATTTTTTTTAATTCTTGCTGGATTATTTGAACAAAATTTATTATTAAAATCAAGTCAAAACAATTTATACAAAATTTTAATTATAAAAAATCAACATATCCGGAGGGTCATAATAATTGCAGCCTTCCCTTTGTAATTTTAGAAAGATATTGTTTACATGACTTGAACCTATAATCTTATGGTAAAAAAGAAATAACTTTATTGGTCGCTTTAAGGCTCATCCTCAAATTTTTAATTATCAATTATGAAATAATTAAATATAAATACAATAAAAGGTTATTTTAGGTATTTACAACACCATAAGTTTTTTTTTTATAATTTACAACTATTAAGATATTTTTAAAGTTAGTGAATCACAATAAAAGTGCACACCCTTTGCTTAAAAAATTACTATTCACCATAAACATTATTTGTGGCAGATAAGGGTTGATAAAGAAGGGTGACTCCTTTGTCTATTGTATCATGATCCACGAAGGAAACTGATGGAGCAAAAGAGATCATGGAATAAAGGTAGAAGATTTATTTGAGGTTATTATGATGACAAACATTGGATAAAAGTATCTCCTACTTGGTTTTTCTCATGCATAAACAAACAATTAGCCCATGCTAGCAGAAAGGAGGAGGCGGTCGTGGCATGTACATGCTCATGGTGAAACCAATCATGTCTGCTTCTAGTTGATAATCATTCATTAGTTTTTATGATTTTTATTCTGAATAAGGCTTATAAAATCTTAAACTAGGGTTTATGCTGCATTTATATATTGCTCCATTCTAATGATAACCTTAAACAACCGTATCATTAGGTTAATCTTATAGCAGCAGCAGAATAAAGAAGTATCCTTACAAATCATATGACCCACATCAAAGCTGATAATGAAGGCAATTGAAGGAAGATTATATATACAGGCGGCATATGCTCTGTTTGGACAGATCTATGATGCCCCAAATGAGTTGTTCGGCACCAATCCCAACTATTTTACTATTGATATCTACAAAGGAAACATCATGGATGAACCAAGAACTTTGATATACAAAATAGCTTGATATTATGTCTATGGTGCATGCAAGTTGCGAAAGGTTCCTAGCTAGCTAGCTAGGGTTATTATATGTATATAATCTCCTTCATTAATATCCAAAATGAAGTGTTAGATTTTATAATCTATTTCCATTAAGAATCAAATCTTCTTTTAAGAGAAGAATATGAGTTAGAAGATTATGGTCTCTAATGTTTATCAAGTTGGTTGCGCTTTGTTCATATATTCTATCATATAGTATTTTGTAAAGGTGTCAAAGTTATATAGATGTAGTAGGATGATCTTGTATCAAGGTATATATCCCCTCTTCTAACGGGTAACGCCCTTCCTTACAGTTAGTAACTCCGATTTTCTTTCTAGTTTCTGGAATCAAACCTTAACCATATCATGTAATTATCTCCAGTTAGAGCTCCTAAAACTTAACGAACTTTCTTTGTCAGTGTTGCAGTCCCACAATAAATAGAAAAGTAATAAAACAAGAAAAGATGTTCGGAATTGGTCATCTTTCTTGCTTGCTAGTTGAGCAGGTCAAGAGAAATTTGAAGACAACATTGCCAAACTAAATTTATCCGGAACTTTGGATTATAGAAACAAGACATGATGATATTGAGAGGCAGGGAACCTATACGTAGGACTCCGAACTTAATTGGGCAACCCTTCCTGTACAGCTTTTATCAGTCAAAAGCAGGAGCGACACTGAAAGTGTATGATGCATCAGCCATGTTTGTGCGTGCCTAAAGAACTCCTGAGAGGCTAACTTTTCAAAGGACCACGGATTCAAAGCAGGGACATTATCTATGCTTTATTTTTCTTTTCAAAGATCCAAAATTGAGAAAAGAGAATAATCAAAAGTCAAGAATCTTTTACGCCTTCCCCACCCCACCAATGCTAGTCAGGTGCGAATATGTTTTAGATTATGAAATCGAATCCAATCATCTTCCAATTTGTGTAATTAAACAAAGTGGGTTAGGCATTAACTGTCCCACTTAAGTACTGTTGTTGTTTTTTCTTTTTCTTTTTTTGGGTTCTTTTGGAGCACAACTTTGCCTCAGTGGTGATCAAATCTATTCTCCTTCAATCATTTGTTGCTAGGCGTAAGCACCACCAGCTAGAATAAACAATTGATGTTGAAGATTTAAAATGGTTTATGAATTAGGAAGATATTTGAAACAAATACCGAGTCTTTTATCTGTTTAATGTCATATTCATCTCTAAATTTTAAGTAAGATCAACGTATCGTTCATGTTGACTAAAGGAGTAGATGATAATATAATATAAACTTGGTGTAATTGCCTGGTAGGCATGGGAAGGAGAGACCTCAACTAAGACTTGAATTGCAATAAATATAATGAATATTTGGGTTTCCTTGTTTATATTTGTTAGGATATTTGTGTTATACTCTTGCTTTAAACTTTTAAAAGACTGATAAAGAATGTTATATTTGCAGGTGATATGAATTGTAGAAATATTAAAAAACACCAAAATTACTTAGTTCGATAGATTTAATGTTATCTACATTCAAGGTTTCCACTGTTGTGATTTCAACTAATATAAAGATGATGAGCAAGGTTACAAGAATATGAATGTTCTTTTAGAATATTTGTAAAGAGTCTCACACTCTCCTTAATACTCACAGATCAGTACTCTAACAACTCTCAAGCTTAATTCTTTAATTTTTACACTCTCAGATAATTGAATACAATGTAATGAGAAAATGCTATGTCTGTGTCTCTTCTCCTTGATGCTTGTATTCTCTTCTTTTTATGTATGAAATGCATGCAAAGGCTTTTTGGTGAATCAAACATAATGTAGGTGCTCTTCATGTGATTCACTTATGTATTCCTCTGAAGTTGTGTGTGTTTGTGTATTGTTGTTGCGTTTGGTTTCTATGTATGTAATACGACAATGCTTTGAGTTAAGGCTTCAGACTTAAGTTTTTGTCGTGTGTTTCTCACGTAGGTATGTCTTAAGCTGATTCATTTTGCCCTTATCTGATTAGAACATTTAACAGCTGCCCTTTCTTTGACCTTCAAACACTTCTCCTCCTCCTCTCTGATTTTTCATCTTTCTTCTGTATTTGTAATTTCAGAGTGTAAATTGGTGGACTAATTGTGATTACCATAACAATATTCAATGGATTAGATTGTTAGAGAATAGTAAATTTAGGTTAATTACATATATTTATTGACTTATTAATATACTTATCAGTTCATCAATTAATTAGTACCTCTTTTGATCAATAAATTTTATAGAACATCATCATTGTTTGTTGTATACATGAATAAACTAGGACCACACTAGTTAGTGCAAGTTGTGCTGCTCGTTAACAACTTGGAGGTACGTCATTTGGCAATTGGCATATATGTGGGCTTTCAATTAATTGAAGCATGCTCTAATACTGTTTCGATTACGATACAATTATTATATTGATTGCTACTCACCCGTCTCTATTTGAAAGTGGTACTAATTAATTTGATGGAAATATTCTCCGTAATGAACAAATATGTCGATATATCACTAAAGAAATTAATATTCCATACCATGCGTGCATTATCTAATTAATGAGAGATATAAGCCATAGAAATAACAGCGTATACTTGGCGTTAAGTGTAAAATACCGTCGAATTTGATTGTCTGCATGCAAATTTTACAACTTGAGCATCCAAAGCAACTTCCTCTTTAGATACCATTTTGTCACGTTTGGACAGAGACAATTGTCTTGTAGTGTCAAACTAATTCATTTTCTAGCTTGGAATTGAATCAGTCCATTATGAATTTGGTTTTCGGTGGGAACGAGGCGATTATAGTTTTGCGTGTTTCATGCGGATGCTAATAGTTCCAGCAATTAAGCATCCTAGGGAAGCTAGGCGGCTGTCTCCTCGTAGAGAACAGTTCCCATTATTCTTATCATACCTTTCATTACTTGGTGGTGATTCAACCTATACGAATTCCTGTCTTCTTGGTATATAAGTAATTATATTTAGACTTCTCTAGTTCTGTAACGCCATATATTCATGTGCGAGTATTATTTATGTGTACAAGGAAACTTCGATGAAGCAGTTCTAGTAGGCAACGAAAAGAATGTCAATATCATATTTGTTATGATCTTCAATTATCGGCAGAATCTTAAGCAACGAAAAGAATGAATGTTTTGATCGATAACTCAATGAATTCAAAGTAGCTTATCTCTCCCATCAAGAGATAATCGGCTGGAAGATTACTGCACCGACAACAACTTAGTCTTTGCTCTGCATATAATCGGCTGGAAGATTACTGCACCGACAACAACTTAGTAATCTATATTAAAATCTAAAAGAACGATAGTGTTTAGGGACTCTAGACGTTTCAATAGGAAGAACGAATGTTTTGATCGATAACTCAATGAATTCAAAGTAGCTTATCTCTCCCATCAAGAGATAATCGGCTGGAAGATTATTGCACCGACAACAACTTAGTCTTTGCTCTGCATATAATTTTATTTTTCTGGGATGTTCAAAGAAAATTCAGATGCCCCGAGTCTCCAACCGAAGGAGCCACGCAATTGTTCTGACGATGTCAGAACTGATTAGTATATACTAACCCTACTGAAAGTACGAGTACGATTAGTATAAATTATTATTTTTAATATAGACTTATATCACGCTCCCGGAGTTTACAACTTTCAAGTCTCCCTCAAAAAGCAAGTGGGTCAAATTGAGTTGGTGCTATTCCTGTCTGCATCTTGTCTTGAATTTTGTTTAGCTTATGAAATGACCTTCTTTAGTTATATTTTTATTTTACTTCAAGTCGTCATCTGTTACAGGTAAACAAACCAATCTTTCGAGGGGATGACTTTCAAACTTGCAAAACTTTAAGATTTAAACAAAGATTTATTAATTTCTTTTAATAAATGTCACCAACTTGCAAGTGATCGACAAGTACACCAATCAGACGTTACTGTATTTTGTGAATTAGAAAACCAGGTTTGACCAGGAAAAAGAAAGAGAGTTAGCATAACCAAATGGTCCATAAACAATAATAAAAGATAATGAAAAATATGTTAGAGCTGAGAGATTTTATTATGCCTGACTTGCTTTTGACTTTTGACTAGTGGCCTGGTCGTAAGAGCAGCGAGATCAACGGTCAGGGATTAAACACAAGCCGTTGAAACAGTATGGACGAGAACGCAGCAAGAAAAAAAAAACAAGTGGGACCCAGAGATGCCATATACAGTAGGTCCCATCTTCAAATAAACTTTCTACCGAGACAAGATGTGTTTGGAAGCACGTGTGATGTCTGATCCCTAAATATCCTTTATACCCTTGTTATAAACGGAAAGGGAAGGAAGACAAAGAGGGGTAAAAAAGAGATTCAGGCAAGAGTTAAAATTTTAACTGAAGGCCACGTGCAAAACACCTGTATCAATTACAGCCATAAACATAAGGGCTTGGGGGAAAGCGGATAGAGAAGGGGACGCAGTTGTCACCATCAGGAGCACAGACTCTGCATGAAATGGTACACGTGTCCTCTCCAACAGCGATGGTTCGTGTACGTTTTGGTCTTGTCAAGCCCCCCTCTTGGTTTGTAACTTTTGGGGTTTGTGGCACGAGTGCATGGGTCTCATGTGCTAGCCTCCACTTGGAGACCCGACAGCGTAACGCCACCCAACTAATGCACGGTTCCTTTCCTTCTGCTCTTAACTCTGATTTTTCACAGTGCCCATGTTAACTTGTCAGACTGTTCACGCGCAGCTTCGTGTACGTTTGCCCCACGCTCCCCTCCGTTCGTATCTTATGTTACGTCGTTTTCTGTATGGACAACGAATACTATCAGATGTCAGTAGTGTCTCGCAACATAATTGTATAAAGTTAAATCTTTGTTAGCTTACAGTTTAAGAAATTGGTTACGTTAGAATTAGATGCCAATTTCATTTATGAACCGAAAACTCGTTTTACATTATATGCATAACCTTGTTTTTTTACAAGTTTCATTATGAACAGTCACTTTTTTTCATTTTCAAATTATATAAACGTCTCCAAACATCAACAGCATATACATTCCGTCAATAATATTAATTAGCGACGAAAATAACTGACAGTCAAAGGTATTGTCAAAACAGCCGTAGGTAAATTTACCGATGCACTTATTATTTGTCTGTTGGTAAATATACCGACAATTAACTATAACCTTTGATAAATCTACCGACAAATTTGCAGTAAACCATTGGTAAAATTCCCTATCCACACAAGTATTTCATTGTAATATTCACCGACGATAACATAGTACTGTTAGTGATATTTCGACAGTTATGGTTGACTGTCGGTAAACTGTAATTCAGAATATCTTGAGGTTTTACAATGTAACCGATGGATAGAAAAGTAACCGTCAGTAAATATAATAAATTTTACTTACGTAATTTTGTTTTTTTGGCAGTAAAATAAACTAAAAAATTTATAAAAAAACCCTTCATTAAATTTTATTTCATGATCTTATAATTAATGCATAATTTCAACATTTATGAATTATCTGTGCATAAATTTTGAATTATTTATATATCTAATTTGTTTAAACAAAAAATTTGTTGATGATATAAAATTAAAATTATCTTGATTGATAATGAAAATATTATAGTGTACATAATAAATCTTTGTAATTCAAAACAAATTAATACAACAATCCTAATGTCCTGGTGACCGCGGGAGCTCTGAGATGCTACTACCCCTCGCCTTCAACTCATCCATCTCTTGTCTCAGCTGAGCTATGTAATCTATCAATGTGTCCACTGTTGTCTGAAGCCGATTGACTTGATCGACTTGCGATCGTCTACTAGATGCTGTTGTACTGGACGTGAAGGATTGCAAATATCATAGATTGGCAAATGAGCCTAGCTCGAAAATCCTTCTACGACGGCCCCTACCACCCACTGTATCAAGATACGTCTGACTCTCATCAACAGCTTGTTCCTGTTGAAACTGTGGCTAAACGCTTTCTTGTATTTAGTTCTATTACGAAGTAATGTTTATATTAGTAAGTAATAGTTATTAAGAAATAATATAAAGAATTAATTTTACATATATTCAGTTCTCTACATTGATTATTGACGATTGTCACACCGTCATGTTTCTTAGTGCGAGCGTACAAAAACAACTGACGAGATGTAGGCCTCATGCTCGTAGACTTTTTCTACATAAGAAAAAAATATTATATGTGAACTAGATTTTATAAAAATTTTGGCAAAGTTTCCTCTATTTTTATGATATTTACCCCATGTTGACAAATAAAATAACTCAACACAACCATATACGATGCCAAACATTTTTACCATTATCATTATCCATAATACACATATTTTCATTTAAACATTCACTCATAAATTTAAATTAAAATACACAAAGTAAAATAATTACAATTTAAGTGTCAAGTTTAGATACTTATAAGTCTCTCATGCTCGTGGTGGGTAATTGATCATCCCGTAAATATGGAAAGACTCTCTCCCCCAATGCCTCCATGTTTGTTGGTGGAGTTATGCCTGAGATAGACATTGCCTCAGGTGATGACCAATACTCCTACCAACGACTCCATATTTGCTCTGAAATATAAGGTGGTCGTACATCAACCTTATATATCGCACTAATAAAGGCGCGATAACGTATATGAGTTTGCTTCTCCCATACTTTATGTATAATCACATCGAAACCAAAATCCCAGAAAAATTCTTTCTAAAATAAAAAGAAAATTTTGATAACTTATAATGTAATAATATTTATCTAATTAATGTATGTAAATCAATTAAAAAAGAAAACAAAATTTTATTGTACCTTAAACTCCTAAAAGTGAAATGCCTTTGTGACCTGAGAGATATTCTTTCATACATAACTCTCAGAATCAATCATCTTCTTAAATTTAGATGTCATATTTCTAGAACATGGTCCAGACGAAATCAACCTAATATAAGAACAAGTAATTTTATACCATTTGCAAAACCGAAAAACGTATAACTAAATTGAAAACATATAATGTTTAATGCGATTTCACTTACAGATTATTGATAATTGTTATGTACTTTCTTCCGTCAGGTCCCTTAGCCGCAGGTTAATGGTCGTCTCCTTCATTCGATAAAGGGGTATTGGATGATGTATAAGTTAGAGATGGTGTAGCATGACGAGCAGCAGGTGATGCCTCATCTACAATTGTAGGCTCTGAAGAGGGAGGAGGTGAATCAGTAGCAGCTGCAGGCTGTGACGGTCCATCTTCACAGTAAGTACCTCTGAACCTGGGCGTCATTATATCACGCTGTCTCTTTGGTGCCATATTTCTACCTGAAATTCATTGTTTATTAAATTTTCTAGAAATATCAGAAGTTGAATTCAATATTTTACACAATATATGGAAAAGGAAATAAGACAATTTGTTGAATATCATATTCAAGTACAAAGTTGGAAATAAAAGGTTAACACTTGTTAAAGTCATAGAACATGAACAATGACAACCTATATTAAATAGGACGCAGGTTGACCCCTAACTAGTAGGGAGGTTGTTTCACAAATTCTTACATATACAACAACAAATTAACTTTAAAGCTGAGTTTATTGTATTGCATTGATAAATCACAATGATATAATTATTTTTTTGGACTCCATGTGACATGAGAGTTGGTAAAGGTAAATGAGTTCCTGATATTTGGATTCCCGAGAAGGGTCTTGGCATATTCAAACGCATCAATTGAAACAGTGATACTTCTTACCTCAAGTGTAGGGTTTTTAATACCTTCTTGCAATAGTGTTTTCGTTATTGCTAAACTTATAGAAGATACAGTGAATGAGTAGCCAGATTTAGCATGGAAGACTAAATCTCCAGATGAACTACCAGTATGAAGCGGTTTACCTAAAATACAATCAGTATAGAACTTAAGATAATGTTATATTAGAAAAACATTAAACAAACCAAAACTCGATATTAATGCGTACGTGAATATCCAGATGAGGTTTGTGAAATTGAGGAATTTTTCAAAAGAATCGATCTCCCTAATCCTTTATAGACCGTTGTGACTTCGCTCCCGCCTCTATCGGCATACTTGTCATCTTCAAGATTCAAGAAAGCTTAAAACAACATGTAGTATATATCATCAAACGTGAATATATATAATAGCTTCATAAAGGGAAATGAGATGTATAAAATAAGGAAAGTGATGTTGTCCAGATGATACTAAACACCTTGAAGTAGAAGATCGGTCATGGAAGGCAAACAATCATTAGTGTATGAAGTGGAGATTTTTCCTTCATTTTTTTCCTATGGTTGGGACAATTTTGTCACATTCCTCCCCACGGAATGAATTACTACTATCCAGAACCAGTTGCTATGTCGACATTCCTTAATTAAGATTTTGAATTAAAAACTTTACATAATATACTGAAAAGGAAATCATTGATTTTTTGAACAAAATATTTAATTACAAACACAAATTAATTGCTATCATAACTTAATTATAAATTACAATCATCTTCTTTTCCGAAAAAATAAGAATGAAAATCCAACTCCTCTTCAGATCTTTGGCCATTATCATCCTTTCCAGATGAAATTTCAACATATTTGTTAGATGGATCGTTCAAAGGTTCATTATCGTCATATGTGACAGATGCATTTATAAAATAAATAATGCATTTATAAAATAAACATTCTTCTGAAATATTTCACTTTCAATTCTCTGCTCTCATTTTCCATGTGATTCAAAAACACCTCTAGGTTTAACTTTTCAAATCATCAATCAATCTGACTTATCTCATCCTAAGCTTGGAAAAGGGACATAAAACACTTGTTTCGCTTGCATTGCCAACACGAAAGGTTCAAATTGTCTCAATCTTTTTCGGTTGTTGATTTCAACTAGCTTATATCGACTATGCACTTTTGTTCTAGCATTTGAAGTTGGCTCATACCAGTCACATTTAAATATCATACATTGCTTTATTGGCAATGCAGGGTACTCAACTTCAAGTATTTTAATAATTTTATCATAGTAATCCATCAATTCTCCCTATATGAAAACTCCACTATTTATTGTTGTCATGTTATGACCATAATATTCTGTATGATATTTGTATCC
This sequence comes from Erythroxylum williamsii, assembly GCA_027564335.1. Taxonomy (NCBI): domain Eukaryota; kingdom Viridiplantae; phylum Streptophyta; class Magnoliopsida; order Malpighiales; family Erythroxylaceae; genus Erythroxylum; species Erythroxylum williamsii. The sequence continues at coordinate 7,568,153 of JANITW010000004.1, read as the reverse complement.
ATTAACGAAATACACCGAATATGATTTAACAGTTCGCAGAGGTCCCTTTTGCAAGATCACAAATGAATTTGTTTTCTATTGGATTTTCTAAGGCCTAAATAAAAGAAATTATCATATCAAAGAGTATAATGTCATTTCAACACTTAAATCTTATAATTCAATTATAAGAATATTTGTAGTGAAAACTTATGTAACTCTCAAACCATCGAGGAAAATGTCTTCCATTTCCTTTATTTATATCATCCTGTGTGCTGTTTGACATTAATTTGCGTAATAATGCCTCGTATAATCTAAATACATTATTATGTATTTCAGTTATGAATAACACAAAATTTGAAAACTGACAATTCTCATGTTCAACTTACTGCGAGAAAGGTTGAACCTCTTGACAATTCAATAAAATGTTACCATGCGTAGCCTTAATTTCTTTCTCTGTTAACATTCTTCTTGTTGCACGTCCATATGTGCGTCCAGGATATGTGAAAATGAATAAGTTAGCATCAGCATCACTCGTTTCTCCCCATTATCATCATGAAACTTTTCTTTCTCTTGTGTGAACACGTGACTCAAAATAATGTGAACAAAATGTACTAACTTTTTCTACTAAATAAGCATTACATATCGAATCTTCAACTCTAGTCTTGTTTTTGACATTTTTCTTCAAATGATGCAAATACCTATATTAGAGACTTTTAGGTCTATTTTGTGGTTACCAAACTTTAAGTTAGTAGCGTTTAACTGCAACCAGACGATGATGTATAGGTTGGAGATTTACTAACGAAATTTTCCGTCGACAGAGTCAAAACTTCATTTTTTCGCTATCAATTCCCCCCTTAATTATCGACGTTATTATTCCGTCGCTAAATAATTTTTTCCCGACAAATTTTCCAATGGACAAATAAAAATTGTGATAATTTGCAATTGTTTATTTTCCGTCGACAATTTGTATTTTCCTTATAGTGATAATGTTGATGATCTTATAATAATTTTTCTAAATTGGTTATATAGTAATTCTAGCCAATCTTTCTCTTCGTCTTGGGTATATGCCTCCTCATTCCTTAGAAATCAACCCAATGACTAAAATAATGAGAAATGTTCCCTTTTCTTGAACAAACATTTTCGTCAACGACGGTGAACTTGGCAGGGATATTATTAGTTATTATTTGGACTTGGTTTAAGTTGAAAATAACTTAACCTCAATCAGTTAAACGAGTCTTACGAATGATAACTTGTCTGGTAAACACCGGTCCCAATCATCTAGTTTTCTTTAAGTTCCTGTTCTTTTCATCCTCTTCAATCTAAAACGAAGACTTATTGTGGGAATAAGTACAAATGTACAGTATGCAACAGAAGGAATCTAAAACATATCCAGAATTCTTTCAATTGTTGTCCTGCTGAGAGAGTTTCTTCATCACCCTATCATCAAGAACGATAGCTCCGAGAACTTCATACCCTAATAATCCGTACATGGTAACTGTAATACTTGGATATATCTTTTACTTATCAGGTTAAACATGTGAGGATTTAAATTGGAGTCGCTGCGAATGGGCTGGCGAAGCACGGCGCTGGCTGGGGCATGTGACCTTAGGCACTGTCATTGGCGTACGAATACGGCGCTGTTTCATCTCCCGATAGCGATGCGTCAGCGTCAGCAATGGGAAGCACGTGATCCCACGCTCCAGTCGCGGGCGATATGCCTCTCCTTTCCCCATTTTCTCATGCAGTCTTGGCGGCGCTGCTCGGATCAAATTACCTTTAATTTATGATTACTCTCTTCTATAAAAGTATATTTATTTAATAAATGAGACTTATAACAATTAAACTGTTGGATCACTTAAAATTAAAAATAGAGAGCACGTATTACTTAAATCTATTCCCCCTTCTATGTATATTTCTCAACTCCATAAATAGATAAATTGCTCGTCAATCTAATTTTATATTTTCTGTTATACGTTCCTAGTTCCTACTTCTAAAGTATAAGACTTACTATTTTCATTTATTTTCTTTCTATACTTCAATTCTCTTCCCCTATATATAAGCCAGAGCCGGTGGTCCTTCTAGCCACACAAATCAATCACACTACTTCTAGCTATATATCTCCTCTCATTCTCAAACTTCCAATTCTAATACTACAATGAGAACCGACATAGATAACCTCTGGGTCTTTGCCTTGGTCTCCAAATGCACAGCCTTTACACAAGGAAGCATTGCATGGTCCGTTTTGATCATCGGTCTAGCTTGGCTAGCCATTACGCTTGTTTGTTGGGCTCATCCTGGAGGTCCAGCTTGGGGAAAGTACTACTTGAGAAAACTTTATTCTTCTTCTTCTTCGAAGCTTACTGCTGCTAGGACCATTCCAGGTCCTCGAGGCTTGCCTCTGATTGGTAGCATGAAACTCATGATGTCTCTTGCGCATCACCGGATTGCAGCAGCAGCCGTGACATGCAAAGCCAGGAGGCTTATGGCTTTTAGTCTAGGCGAAACTCGCGTTATTGTCACGTGTAACCCCGACGTTGCTAAAGAAATATTGAACAGTTCTGTATTTGCAGATCGTCCAGTGAAGGAGTCTGCCTATAGCCTGATGTTCAATAGAGCAATTGGGTTCGCTCCATACGGTGTATACTGGCGAACTCTTAGAAGAATCGCTTCTTCACATCTTTTTTGCGCAAAACAAATCAAAGCTGCTGAGGCTCAAAGACGGGCAATAGCTTCTCAGATGGTTGATATGTTCAACCAACAGGAACGAAGTTTGACAGTGCGTGGAATACTTAAACGTGCTTCACTTAACAACATGATGTGTTCCGTTTTTGGACGAGAATATAGATTGGATTCTATCAACAATGAAGCTGAAGAACTAAGAAAACTTGTTGATGAAGGGTACGACCTACTGGGTACACTCAACTGGACTGACCACCTTCCTTGGCTATCAGATTTTGATCCTCAAAAAATCCGGTTCAGATGCTCAAACCTTGTACCACAAGTGAACCGGTTTCTGAGCCGAATTATTTCCGAGCACAGAACTTCAACTTGCAACGAAGCCCGAGATTTCGTTGACGTTTTGATGTCTCTTCAAGGTTATGAAAAGTTATCCGATTCCGATATGATCGCCGTTCTTTGGGTGAGTATCTCACAAGCATATTGCCTTCCTTACATGTTCGGATCGGTCCAGACATGTAATGTTTGCTGTTCCTCTATTTTTGGTTATTACCGTTTACTGTTACGTTTCTCTTGGGTGTGCCGGTGGCCCCTAAGAAATTGCACAATAAGTAACGCAGTCAATTTTTTAATTATTATTTTTTCATTTTCTTGTTAAAATCTTGTTTTCTCTTTGTACGAAGGAAATGATATTCAGAGGTACTGACACAGTTGCGGTACTGATGGAGTGGATACTCGCAAGGCTGGCACGTCATCGTGATGTCCAATCAAGGGTCCATGATGAACTTGACAAGGTTGTTGGCAAATCAAGAGCCGTTGCTGAGGCTGATACACGGTCCTTGGTGTATCTACAGGCGGTAGTAAAAGAAGTCTTGAGACTGCACCCACCGGGCCCACTTCTCTCATGGGCCAGATTAGCCATCACTGATACACTCATTGATGGGCATCACGTGCCTCAGGGGACCACCGCAATGGTGAACATGTGGGCCATCACTCGGGACCCGGATATCTGGGCTGACCCGCTTCAATTTATTCCCGAGAGATTCGTTGTGGCTAAAGAAAATGAAGCGGAGTTCTCTGTGTTGGGTTCGGATCTTAGGCTCGCGCCGTTCGGTTCGGGCAGACGGATCTGCCCCGGTAAAGCCTTGGGCTTAACGACGGTAACTTTCTGGGTGGCGTCGTTATTGCATGAATATGAATGGATACCGTCTGACGGGAACACAGTTGACCTGTCAGAGGTTCTAAAGCTCTCTTGCGAGATGGCGAATCCTTTGACCGTTAACGTACGGCGTAGGCGGACTTAGAAGCCATAGAGGGGAGAGGAACAAGAACTTAAATAACAAAAGACCGGAAAAACAAAAAAGCAAACAAAGTATGCTAAGGATTAAGAAAAGAACAGAGAAGTACTTTGTGCGGAGTTCACAAATCTTGTTTTTAACTTTTGATGATCCACCAGATATGATTAAGTTTGTCTTTCGTCTGCTTGTCGAATGTCCATGTTTTTAACTAGATAGCTGGAGCTACTGTGGAATCTCTTATTTGGAATGATCTGTTTTACTGGTGTAAATATGTTTTAATAGTAATACGTGTTTTCTAGTTTTATTCTGTTTCTTCACTAACTACGATACTATAGACCAATATAGTTTCCAATTGTCAGTTGAGGGGCGTGGGAAGAAAAGCTTTTGAATGGTAAAGAGAGATGATGATACATGCATGCTTTAGTTAGTGCTCATAGCTAGCTAGATATGATTGTGCTTTACTGTTTATTAATCATGGGTTTTGAGCATTATCCACAGTTTAGCTGATAAAACTGTATATGTGTATATGGAGGTGGCTTTGTTGTGAGTGACTATAGTTTCGAAACCCTTGGCCGTTCCAACTTCTCGGGAAACAAGAACAATACACCGAGGCAGACATTTTCATCGCCATGCCCGGATGACAGCAAACGGGGAGAGAGAAAAGTTACTACTATTTCTCTATTGCATATGAATTTGGAAAATTATGGTACTTGGAAAATTCGTGACTGTTACATATAACATTGTATTTCAAGTAAATTAAATCAACAGCTCAAAATCAAAAGATTAAAGATTTATATTAAAAGAATTGAAGAATTATAGTACTTACAGATTTCGAAAAGTTGATAAGATTGAATCATCGTTGAGATCAATACGAAAATCGTTTTTAGTCACATTTTGAATAGAATATGTCAGGCTTTATATGTGCTAGCTATGTATGGGGTAGAGAAGATCTAATTAGCATTAACTCGCTGAATCAACAGACAACTATTATCATTGTCCCCGGCGGGAGAGGTGATAAAACGAATACCTGAACGACCCACGCATTTGGACTATGGCAAAACTGCCGTACGCAGTAACTTGGAAATTGGCATATTTTAAGCAGAGGCTTTTTTGTCATTTTTCACCAATACAGATCAACTGATACTAAGTAAAAAAGAGCTCCTGCTGACATAAGCTTACAACTAACTCAAATGTGCTGCTGACCATGTATAGTCGAAACCACCGCAGAACAAATTCTTTAGTCTTTAGACATATCAGAAACGTTTAAGACACGGAATTGACATGAAAAAATCAAGGTAGTTATTAAGCTCAATCATGCACTTGAATGTTGGTACAAGACAGGTGGTTCCAATCAAACTTGTCACGTCAAAAATTTTGGTGTCAGTGGAAGATTAAACTTGCGGTAACAATATCGCTATTACATCAATCAGTTAAAAAAGAAAGCCCCTGTCATGAGTCCTTAACGTGTCTTTGCTTAAGTATAGCAACCCAAAACTGAACTGGTTAACGTAATCATGGCATGGAGGAGAAAGGTAAGATTTTTACACTTTCTCGAGGATCATATCCTAGCTACGTAACTGAGTAGGATTGCTGGAATTTAAATTTTGATGAAACTTTTTAAATGTTTAATATCGAATTCAAAGAGAAGATAAGTCTGGCGCATTGCATCATTGTAAAGCTTTAAATGTGATTAAGATAATTCTTATAAACGGTTTAAATAATTGGAGGATTTAATTCAAAATATTAGTTTTTGTTGATATAATTAATAGATGAACATCTCTATATCGTCGAAAATAATCTTTTGACCTGATTTATACAAGTTTTAAAAGATGAATTACTAAATTGAAACTTTTAGAAAATTTGACATTAAATTAATTTTTTTTAAAAAAATTAAGCATTTTTAAATATGTTATTCCAATTTTAGGTTGCGTAGATTTCTTAAAAATTAAGTTTAAATTCTAAAAATTTTAAAGTTCAAAAGAATAGTACGTATCTTAAGTTTATAAATTATTATGAAAATACAATGATTTGTTTAATATACTTCCAAGTTTGAATAAGGAAAAATTATACGGTTGACTTGAGTTAATCATTTGCGAGGAAAAATAAAAAGAATTACATCATTCTCACGCCCCAAATGACCTAATTAGATATGAATTAGTTGCTGAGGTAATGCATGATTAATCAATCATGGAGCTAAAATACTAACATTACGCCAAAGTGTTAAGGCGTAGAGTACAAACCAACTAATAATAATAGATAAGCAAAGCAGAGAAACTGAAAAGGGGCGTGTCAATATGTAGTCTTCCATCAACTTCCCCTCTTTTCACAAGCAGTTAGTGCTCGTAGAACAAAAAGGAATGAAAAACCGACAAGGACAGGAAAATATAACAGCAAAATCTTCGTGTAGAACGGTGATAGGTTGTTGTATCCCATTTGGCTCATACGACCAGGACAGTTGAGAGGAACAAATGGAGCCAACGACAGTGATCTAATGAGTGACTCAAGCCCTTCTCTTAATAAAACTGATAATGACTGGCCACCAGTTCCATCAACTAAATACCGACATAGCTCAAATCATAGCCGCAAGACGGTCTCCGAGAATTGCCCTGGAATATCGTTAAGACACAGATTGTGACTGCGTATGAAATCTAAGCACAAGAAACCAAACACCAGAATTCAAGCTTTGTTTATTCAAGTTTTGGATAAGGAACAGGCAACGAAGCTCACAACATGAGATGAGTATTTCTGGACTATATATGTTAAAACTCGTCCTTCTCAATCCGATTTCACTTTTGGATGGTTACTTGTTTCTGTATATCAGCCGTTTTTAGTGTGTATCACTGTCGACCTCTTTTGTTTCGTGCAACTTCTTGTAATAAAAGGCCAACTTGGTAATCAAATATGAAACTACTCCAGGATTGAGGACCACTTGAGGATAATAATACATAATGTGCGTGTGTTGAGACACAGCTAAGCTTAACGTTTATTTCACTTTGCCAAGTATTCTGTTTATAGGTATTTACATACAAAGAAAAGAAGTAATGTTGTATATCAGTAGATGTGTATGTGGATTGTAGACTAAAGAAACAGACTGGGAACATAAGAGGACATGTGAGTGAGGAAGTCTGATGAGTTAGGAGCTCCGAAAAGTGACGGGAATAAGAATGTCATAGTGTAGCAAGAAATTATAGAGTTTTGAGGCTCTGCCCAAGCATATGCCAATAGTGCTAATTGAAACAATGATTGTGTAAAAGATGATTCTCTCTCATTCCCCACTGTATTATCTATATACGCTAGCTTCTCAATTCAGTTATAACCGTTTCAGCCTAATTCTCTTTCTTTGTCCTCCTTTTAGAATAGACCAGTAAAGGTTTATTTCCTCCATAATGCTCATGCTCGTTATCATTGCCTCTCCCTAATTGACAAACCTTGTCCACAAGGTTTGATTTAGGGAATTGTCAACGGAAATCTGAGCAAGACATCCAAGTAGCCTCATCCTCGTGTTTGTCTTTCCATTGAACCAATAGTTGGTGACAAGGAATCTGCCTCATTGTCGAAAGTTTAACAGATCGAATCCTAGCGGGAATGAATGACACTTTGTCAACTGCAAGATCTGGAGGTAGGTCTGCTTCGACTTGATGATTTCTTGCAACCCTCTTCAGCTGTGAAATATGGAAGACTGGGTGGATCCTTGAAGCTACCGGTAGAGCCAAACGATAGACCACATTGCTGAGTTTTTTTGGTGATGGTAAAAGGTCCATAATACCTTGGACCTAACTTGTTATCAACTCTGGCAGTAAGTGAGCTCTGTCGGTGTGGTCGTACCTTAACGAAAGCGGACTTCCCTTCCTGAATTTCTAGATGTCTTCGATGCTTATTGGTAGCCTTTACCATTCACTGCTGCGTTTTAAGGAGGTTATATTGGAGTTGTCGAAGTATTTCCGTGTGATCCTGATGCTCTTCTCCCACAGCAGCCACTTTGAATTCCCTCGATAGAAATTACCCTAGTTTTGGGGGCTTCCTTCCATATACTATTTCAAACTGAGACAAACAAGTAGCCCCTTAGTAATTAGTATTATACCAATATTTCGCCCAATGCAACCATTTCCTCCATCCCTTAAGTTGCTCCGAGGAGAAACACCTAAGATAAGTCTCCAAACAACGATTTAATACCTCCGTTTGCCCATCAGTCTCGGGATGGTAAGCCGTGCTCATTTTCAACTGAGTTCCCTATGCATTGAAGAATTCTCGCCGAAAACAACTCATGAATAAAGTGTCCTGATCGCTGATTATAGAATTAGGGACTCCATGCAACCGAACAACCTCTTTGGCAAACACTTCAACTACTGTGCGGATAGTGAATGGATGTCTTAACCCAATAAAATGCCCATAATTGCTAAGTCTATCAATTACTACAAAAACACAGTCAACCCCATGTGATTTTGGTAATCCTGTAATAAAATCCATTGATATATCAGCCCATACTTGTGTTGGAATTGGTAACGGCTGTAATAGACCAGCTGGTGTCCTTGTGTCATATTTATTTTTTTGGCACTCCAAACATTCAGCCACAAACTTCTACGCATGCTTCATCATACCCGGCTAGTACACATTTATTGTTAACCTCCTATTGGTGCGGTATGCACCTGAATGTCTTCCTTAAGGGGTGGCATGGAACTCCTTAAACAATGTAGGGATCCAAGAAGAGGTAGGTGGCAGGACAATTCTCCCTTTGTGAAACAATCGACCATGAATAAGCCGATAATTTGGATAGCTCAAAGGGTGTTGAACGACCTTGTCCTTCATCTTCTTATAAAAATCATCATGCTGAATTTCTCTATCAAGGTCATCCCATTGCATCCAACTGGGCACTGAGATGGCAGAACACTCCACTTCGTCCTCTCTTCGAGATAGTGCATCAGCAGCTCTATTCATCACTCCCGACTTGTATTCAATGCTGAAATCATACCCCAACAGCTTAGCTACCTAATGCTGTTGTGTTGGAGTAGTAATTTGCTGTTGAAGAAGATGTTTGAGGCTGTTATGATCAGTCCGGACTTTAAATTTCCGTCTGATAAAATATAGTCTCCAATGGCGGATTGCGAGCACAAGAGCTATTAGTTCTTTTTCATATGCGGCCTTTGACAAATTCCTCGGAGCTAACATCTTACTGAAATAAACAAGAGGATGATTATCTTGCATGAGGATTGCCCCCACTCCACTCCCCAAGGCGTCGCACTCAATAATAAACTCCTTAGAGAAATCTAGTAGTGTTAGTACCAGGTCGGTCGTCACTGCTGTCTTCAACTTCTCAAAGGCGATTTGAGCCTCCTGCGGTCAAGTCCACTTCAAGACAACATCTTTTTTCAATATATTAGTCAAAGGTTGAGCAATGTGACCATATTCCTTGATGAATCTTCTATAGTATCCGGTGAGGTCAAGGAAAGCACGCACTGCTCGGATTGATTTAGGTTACGGCCACTGCAAAACGCTTGCTATTTTTGCGGGATTCATAGCAACTCCCTCGGTTGACACCAAATGACCCAAATATTTGACCACGGTCCTACCAAAGCTACTCTTCTTTTTGTTAACGGAAACATGATGCTCCTCCAATCTTTCCAAAACTCTCCCCAAGTGTTGTAAATGTTCCTGTCAACTTCTGCTAAAAATGAGAATATCATCGAAAAACATTAATACACACCATCTCAGGAATGGTCGATCATTCATGGTTGCCTGAAATGTCGCAGGTGCATTTGTTAGTCCGAAGGCCATCACCCTAAATTCATAGTGGCCCGAATGTGTTTTAAAGGCAGTCTTGGGTATGTCTTCTTCGTGCACCCTGATTTGGTGGTACTCCGATCGAAGATCCACCTTAAAAAAATATCTTGCCCCATGGAGCTCATCAAGAAGTTCCTAAATAATAGGAATTGGGTAACGATCAGCCACTGTAACCCGATTCAATTCTCGGTAATCCACACAAAACCTCCAGCTTCCGTCTTTCTTTCTAACCAATAACACCGGGCTAGAGAATGGACTGTAACTCGGTTGTATAATTCTCGAAGCAAGCATATCTGTCACCAGCTGTTCTATCTCATCCTTCTGGTTATGCCCATATCTATAAGGTCTAACATTCACAGCAAAAACTCCCGGGATCAGTGGAATTTGATGATCCACTGCCCTGCTCAGAGGTAACCTGGATGGTTCTTTATGGCTTCAAAACAAGCTAGTAACTCTGCTAATTCATTCGGCTGCTGCTCCTTCTCAACCTTCTATCGTTCCAAATTCCCCAACAATGCATTATGACAAATCAATATCCCATACTTCAGATTATGCATTTTACTCAAGTTACGAACATAAACAGAGGAGTTCATTAATGATGGGTCCCCCTCAATGCATATGTTTCTTCATTTCACCAAAAATTCCATCCGCATTCTTTCCCAATTAACTTTAACACCTCTTAAGGTTTGTAACCGAGTGACTCCCAATATTAAATCCACACCCCCATGAGGAAATAGAAAACAATTCACGTATACCGTTATGTCAGGGAGCTCGATCGGTACCTCAACACCAAACCCATCAGTCTCCTTGCGGTTCCCATCTCCGAGCTTCACGCCAATTTTTTGAGTGGGCTCAATCGTTAACCCCAGTTACTTAGCCATTCTTCTTGATAGGAAATAGTGATTGGCTCCACTGTCCACCATCACGACTATTGCTATTTTTCCTATCCTTCCCCATAGCTTCATGGTCCTCCCCGAATTCACTCCTCCCATGGAGAAACAAGAAAATTCAAGTTGGGTAAATTGTCCCTCGTCAATCACCATGTCGGCTACTGGTGATTCTTCAACTTCCTCCAATTGGGTCATACCTAGATGTTCCCCGTCATCTTCGTCTACTCCCAAGATAAGAGTTCGGAGGGATTGATTCTTACACTGGTGTAAAGGATGATAAGGTTGGTGGCAACGAAAACACAACTCCTTTGCTCGTAATTCCTGAAACTCCTTCTGTGTATAACGCCTTATACCCCGATTTCCTCCTGAGCTTTGAGGAATCAATTTCCCATCCATACTCCTATTTCTAGAATTTTCTATAGCCTTAAAGTTGGTGGATGGGTTAACATTTGAAAAGTTAGAATGGACTGTTTCCCTTTTAGAGATAAAATGTGAGGACCCCAGTCCACTACTCCTAGTTGCTGCCCCTAGTCTAGCTTGATAGCCCAGTCTAAATCCTTCGGTTGCTTGCGTCTTTTTCTTCAGCAACACCTCGAGGTCATACTCGATTTCCCTAGCCAAAGTTATGGTGCGATACAAATCTACAATCTCATGGGAGCAAATATGCACTCTAATTTCTTCCTTAAACCCATTAAAAAACTGGCCAATAAATGCCTCTTCTACTCATGTTCAAATTTGGGATGATTTCGACACACAATCTCGGATATACTCTTCTATAGTCCCTGTTTGCTTGACAGCAACAATAGCCTCGTATGAGTTGGAAGCAGGAGCATCTCCAAAGAGAGTCAAGACCTCCTTCTTCACATCCTCCTAGCATAAAAATGGCCTTCTATCTTGTAACCACGTCATCTAGTGAAGGACATACCCCTCCATGCGAACAAGGGCTAAAGATACCTTCAGATTGTCTGACGTTTGTTGTATCTAAAAATACTGTTCCGCTCTTCGAACCCGTGCCAAGGGCTCATTGTCATTAAAGTTGGGAAGCTCTACCTTCTTAGTTGAAATCTGTACATCCTCCAAGGTGATGAAGCGATTTTGTGATTTAACCATTCCAGTTGGTGGGAAGGAAACTGTACCAGTCTGGGCTGGTGATACTGCCTCCATCGGCACAGAAGGGCTTCCTGCCTCCTCATACAGACCCTTAACCTTAAAAACTGTAGTCAACATGGTTTTAAGTTCCTCCAACTGTTTGTGAGTTTCTTCCAGTTGTTGACGATTTCCAGCAATCTCCGAACCCAATCCTCCAACCTGTTGCTCTAAAGACCCAAGGCTCCTCTCCATCATTTTCACTCTGCTTTCCATGCGTGTGTTTGTCATTGGAGTCGCTTCTCTCTTTAAAATGTTTCCACGCTCACCGCACCAATTTGGTGAGTTAGGAGTTCCGAAAAAGTGAAGAGAATAAGAATGTTATAGTGTAGTAAGAAATTATAAATTTTTGAGGCTCTGCCCAAGCATATGCCAATAGTGCTAATTGAAATAATGATTGTGTAAAAGATGATTCTCTCTCATTCCCCACTGTACTATTTATATACGCTAGCCTCTCAATTCAATTGCAACAGTTTCAGCCTAATTCTCTTTCTCTGTCCTCCTTCTAGAATAGACCAGTAAAGGTCTATTTCCTCCATAATGCCCATGCTCGTTATCAAATTCACAAGCCATCCAAATCCTACCAATTAAAAACATCTTGAAGTTAGTTTTGTCAAATGGAAATGCAACCAATCCCTGATATTATTACAGTTTAGGTCTAGCTCTGATTTATTAATCAACATATTCACTCCATATTAATTTGCATTGCTACCCTAATAGCTGGTGGATTGAAGTAGTTATACTCTTTATTGAATGAGGTTTAGTTAGAAGCATGTTATAACAAAAGATTACCGTGTTTTATATAAAAAAAGTAATTCATAGCCTAATCCCTACATATTATTAATTTGACATATTATTAGTATACTCCCTAACTTTTAAAAACTATCAACAACTTCTTATAATTTTATTTTTATAACACTTATCATTCGTATTGATAACTTAACTGTAAATTTTAAAATAACGTCATTTGAGAAATACTATTTTAGAGTTTTCAATTGAATATTTCAACGAAGGTCAATAATTAGATGAAAGTATTATAAAATTAAAATTATAAGAGAGTGATTGATAGTTTTTAAAAGTTAATATTACGTAAAACTACGAGATATATAATAAATTTATCCCAATAATTTAAATTGAAATATATGTTGTAGATCATTTTTCAAAAGAAAATTACTAAATTTAACATGTTACAAAAACAAATTCTCAGTACAAAAATTCAAGTAAAGTATAATTTATTGATTAAGAAATTAGATAAAAAGTTATTTTTAATTGTTAAGTATAATTTATTTATAATAAAAAATTTAAATCAAGATATATTTATGGAGATCAAACATAATTGACTTGAGTAGTAGAAAATATATATAAACAATTATGATTTAATATCTTAAAATTTTATGTCTTTGTATATATATTACTCTTAATTTAAAATAAGAAACTTAACAAGTTTCAAGTATTATATGTCTATATTAATTTTTGAGATGTTAAGTCCATAGGTAGATAAAGTATACCGGTTACGATAGCTTTGCCATTTAGTAAAAGGACTTTACACAAAGCTACATAACAATCAAACTCACCAGAGAAAAGAAACGTATATTTGACAAGGGAAGAAAGACAAAAACATAATGGTATAATTAAAAACAAACAATGATGACTAAAAGGATAAGGATATATGTAATACTAATTATAAGGTCCAAGTTGGATTCAACTCCGTGTCCTGTTACAAACTTCAGTTCAGGTATAGTTGGTGAAGTAGCTATCTTCTCTCATATCATATTCCTGACGTACCCGGCAATGCATATCCCAGAAATCTCGCAGAATTGAAGTGCTAATGTCACAGGGATGAACTATCTAATCTTCCGCGTGAGCAACGTACAAAATTACATTAGTTTCTGAGACTTATGCTTCACAAAAACAAAGAGAGAGAAGATTACCTGTAGAAGATTTGACTCGTCTCTTCTGATCCCCACTCGGCATTTTCCTTCCGAGTACGCGAACTGGGGTGATCAGAGTCATATCACATAGACAGACCCATATGAACTGGTCTTCGCTTAACATTGCTGTAATTCATGTTTTCTTCTAATGATTTGAAAGGAGACAGTTATTTCCGAACAGAAGAAATAAAAAAACACTCGAACATGAAAGAAGAATTTAATAGCAGTTGCAATGAAGTTAACAGAGGATCTTATTGGACAGAGGATCTTATCCCATCTTAGTCACCCCTAAAGCCAGCTCATCGTACCTTCCACACGACAGAACATGCTCAAAACATCTTCGCTTATTTTGTCGAGGCAGCAATAACAGTAATGAAGTTTGTTCTGTGAAAGGTGTTGGCTAAATTGGAAAGTCCGGTCGTTGAGGCCATCTTTGCCTTTCCAACGTTAGACTGAGGTGGGGCTAGTAGGAGCACTTATAATCGAACACGATCCAGAGAACTAGCATCCAAAATCTGTCAAGTATAGTTTGACAGCAGTCCGTACGCGCTGCTTGCTAAGTTGTTTAGGAATTAAAGAAATAATGGCAGAATTGTATTTTTTGTGTATTGAATAAATTTTTTAATATCTAATATTCATAAATTATATATTTTAAATAAATTATTTAACATGTTAAACACATTTGAATTATTGCATCTCCTAATATTTGAGCCTGAAGGACCAGTTGAACCATCCTAAGGACAACTGACAGGATTTTGTAAGATCTTGACAGTGCAATTGGCGATATGGCTGTACATTACAATCCTTTTTGTGGTCCTGCCCTTATGGCCACGCTCTTGCCATCTAGCACCAGCAGCAAAGTGGGCACATAATTGAATTGGCAACTCACGGAAAGGCTCTTTTTGGCCCTAAATGATTGATGCAACCGTCCAAAAACACACACATGAAGAGTGTTACGTCAACTGTTGGAACTCTTAAAATAACAGGACACACATTTCATTTGCCCGAATCAAAAGCTTACAATTTCCATTCGGCCCCATTCCACTTTGGATTATGGGGGCAGAGATGGGTTTATGGTTGCATACTTTGAAGGAATGTGTATCATTGGGCTCACAGTGATCTGTCACAAACTGAAGGTCCAGTGAGAAGAAATGTCATTAACCTGGCCTAGCTCTAGACAGGTTCGTGGAGGTAGAAATAAAGCCTTAGCAAAAGAAGGATTAAATAATTCAATTTATATAGTATTAATAAATACTAGGTTCCATACCTACCTGATATTTTCTCCAACTTCTCTCTACTTTACTCCACCTGATTTTGCCCTTTTGCCCCTGCTTCTTACTATTTTTGGAAGCATTTCCTATCTCACGTGTGTTGTTTCTCTTTTGACCAGGTGCTTCCAGCTTCGTAATTGAGATTTCTACCTTACCAGCAGGCCCTTCGATAGACTTGCACTCGGTGAAAAAGGTGGATGAATCCTCAATTTCTACGGAAGAGTTTCTACCCCTCTCCCGAAAATCGCTCACACCAAAATCTAATGAAAATGTCACTCAATAGAGGCATGAACATAAATTAAATCAGGGGAAAAGGTCTCTCAGTAGAGGCATGAACATAATGCAAAATCTGGGGCTCAAAAATTGTAATTTCTAGAGCTTAGAAAATGAAACTGCACACACAGTACAACAAAGTACTCAAGCATTATCAAAATGTAGTCAAAGATGGTATCATTTTCCTTCCAATTGAATTACTTAAGGCTGGATCTCTAGCAGTGCCGGCCCTGGGCCTCTGCCCATCTCATATGAAGTTGCTATATTCTCGTTAAAGTCATAGTAAACTTTAACGTTATTACTATGAAATGGGGCCCCTCTTCAACAACCTCCTCTCCTGTGAAGTTACTATATTCTCGTTAAAGTCATAGTTCATAGTTCATCACTGTGACTTTAACGTTATTAACGTTAAAGACTTAAAGTCATTTAATGACTTTAACTTTAACGTTATAAGTTAATGTTGTATTTTTTTATGTAAAGGTAACTTTGTAGTCCCATGCTTAGAAATAATCTTGAAATATTTAAGTATACTCTTACTTTCTAATTTCTTTATTTTCATCAATATATGTATTTAAAGTACTCCAACTAAAAAATTAGCAGCAAAAAATTTTGCGATTTTGTCTTCTAAGTTCCGAGTATAATTTAAAGATAAAGTTTCTGATTTTTAATATATTTTTACTCTTTGTTTTTTATTTTTTAATATTAGATATTAAATTTTGTTATTTTTTTTTCCCTATATCACAGATATAATACCATTTATTTATCTTTGTGATATACTATGAAGTTGTTGGAGTTTGGTTGTGCCTACATACTTCTTCCAGTTCTATACAGGTGCTTTTATTCTTTTTCTAGTCTAACTGTGTTATAATTAGTTTATATTATGTTACCTAAAAAGCATTTGTCTGGAAGTGAAAAAAGGAAAAAAAAGAAAACAAGTAACACAATTGATAGAGTCCAAAAAAGGAGCAATAAATAAATTTATTAAAAGAGTAGGCTCCTCTAATGAGAGTTTCAAGGAATTAGGTGAAGGTGATGAATATAGAGCCTACATTTCCAACTAAATGTTGTGTTATTAGGAAACGACAATTTGATGAAATTAACCATAATGAAGAAATAAAATCAGCTGAGGATTCTTTCAGGATTAATTATTTTCTAGTTGTTGTGAATATGGCAATTACTTCGTTAAAGAATAGATTTGAACAATTAATGACACTTGATAATATGTTTGGACTTTTATTTGATTTAAAGAAGTTAAGGTCTTTAGATGATAACGAATTAAGAGAATGTTGTACTAATTTTACGACGAATTTTTCTCATAATAATGTGTCTTATGTAGATTTAGATGATCTTTTTTTCTGAATTAAAAGTATTACAAATGACTTTGTCAGATGAGTTAATGTCATCAGTTGAAATATTAGAATTTGTTCAAACTGCAGATTGTTATCTAAATATTTCAATTGCTTATCGAATTCTATTGACTATATCTGTAACTGTAACATCAGTTGAAAAAAGTTTTTCAAAGTTAAAATTATTGAAAACCTACTTAGGTCATCAATATCACAAGAAATGTTGAATGGTTTAGCTATGTTAGGTATTAAGAATGATAGGTTGGATAATATTGATCTTGATAATATTATTAATGATTTTGTATATAGAAATGCACGGAGAAATTATTTTTCATAAATCATGATCCTCTGTGTATTTATTAGTGTTATGATTATTTAATATTTAGTTGATTTTATAAAATTATAAATTAAATTATTTATGTTTCATACAAATATATAAACTTAAGTATAGTATCAATTTACTGGGGCCCTTTTTTTTAATTTTGCCCGTGGCCTATAAAACTATAAGAACGACCCTGCTTACAATTACTACTAAATACCCGTACTGAAACTTTATCTGATGAAATCAGCCAGATCACGAGCCTTCAATTTCAACGCTCCATTCATAATCAAAGTCAGATGCCCAAACCTACAGTTTTTATGCAATGCCATCGCTACTCGACCACTCAGTCTTAGTGAAATACCTTCCATAACGGTAATTGCACTCTCTTCTCGTTTGGTGGATCTTCATGACTTCATCTTGGGAAATCATCCACCCCATGTGTTGGATTTAGTTTAATAATAAAATTAAGGATAAAATCGTTAGTCCACCACGCATGCTCTTCATTCATACTGCTTTACCTTTCTTTCACTGTGATTTCCATAAACTATTATTACTAGACTTGGATTTGTACGTGTACTACTTCCCTGACTAGTTCTAAGTTTGGAAGGTTGTCAATTCTCCATTATAAGTAATGTATTTTACCTTTACACAAGTGGCTACAATAAAGGAGTCTTTTGCTGGAAGCCAACAGAGGAAAGATAAGCTTCTATCTATCTGATGACAATTTATGGCCTCAGGGGATCAGGATGTGTTCAATAACATCATCTGCAAGTTGGGGCCAACTGCTTATGAGGAAAGTTACTTTATAAGCTTTTATTGGAAATTTCAAGCTTGTAATTTACGCTCGATTACTTCTTGCAATGGACTTACTAATTTCATCCGGGAAGGATGTTTACATCAATTGCTTCATGACTTGTAAATATGACATGCATAGTATATGGTGAGGTACCTCCCAACCCAACCCAGGAGGAGATCAACCGCGGGTGAAAGTTGAGAACTTAAATGAACGCCCACCCCTAAACTAAAGCCTTTGCGGTGAGTGCAAAAGCTTCAAATAAAGCGATATGTTCATATGTTACAGAAATAGCATCGACTGGTGACTTCAATACTCAGAGAAGCCAACATTTACTGGTACGGCACATCTTGCCTCAACAGCCAATGTCTTAACTATGCCATGACATGGGTCACCTCCAAATGCAGCATTTGAAATTGCAACTGTACATTCATTTTGTCCCAGGCAAGCCTGCAAGGACACAAAAGACACAGGCGTAAGCCAATACTTCTATAAAAAAAGCACTGCGACAATTTAGACTATTGTTCTCATATCTTTACTAACTCCACTATATTGGGTTAAATAAACTAAATACATACCTTATATTGGCATTGCAATTGCCAACATATTGCCAAGAAACAAAAAATCATTGACAGCAAATTAAGTGGAAATTAACAAATCTCTGCAGGCAAGGGCTGCATTTTCTTCCAATTTTATAAGGCTATATTTATATATATTTGTTCTCATTTAGCTTCAATTTCACCCCAAGAAGTAGAAAAAATACACAAATGGTAAGATAAAAACCAAATAAGCATGGCCAGGTCGTTGATGGTATCAGCATTGCATAAGTTTGTTTATGAGTTTTAATTCACTCACCTTAGACACCAGAAGCAATGAATTCGCAGCATGACAACTGCCTCTAGAAAACCTTCTGCAACTTCCTTGGGGAGTTCCATAGCTAGCAAATTCTATAGAAGATACAGTAAACCCATCCTGACACTTCAAGTGCATTTCTGGTGTAAGTTCAATCATCGAAATATTTCCCTCAATAAAATCTGAATGGGACCATTTCCCAAGAGGTGGATAGTGAGATTCTGAAACTTGTGAGCAGACTACTCGGGTTGAACGTGTTTTTATTGATATATCCAACGGATTACCTCCAGTTTCCTCAAAGATGACAAGTAAGTTATTTGATTTCTGTAACCATGCGCGTGGAACATGATACCTGGAACGAATGGCAAACAGTGACATCAACAACTTCGAAACAGCAAGCACATGCCCATAGATTTAAGATCACAATCAATCTTAGTAGGAGACTACCAGATTTGAGTAGGTTTCCCACAATTTGTTCTGCATTTATCTGAATTGTATGCTCCACGATAGTCACAATATCTTTGACATCCTTTTTCCGGAGCAACAAGGGTCCAGTATCTTCCAATATGGTGACCATTGACCCAAGCCTGACCCTTTCCCATGCTTTCCAGATCAAGAGCTACTGGATCAGCACCAGCTGGTGCATCAAAATATGTCTGCAAGAATTGAGAATCATGACCACTAAGGAAAGACTAGCATGCATTGATTCGTGATATGTTCTCAGGAATCAGTATTACTTCAAACTCTATCTGGTTTGTCATCCAAGAAGCAAAACTATTTTGCAAACATGTTTGTAAAAACTAATCAGATGAGAGTAAGTATTCCAACTTAAAGACAACTTGATTCAAGGACAGGATTCTACAAGCTCAATTTCCTATAGAAATAAACAAAAGCACTTGGCTGAAGCTTGTTTCATTGCTTACTGAACCAGTTTAAATCAGCAACTTAGCATGTTGCAGAAAAGGTAATTCCTAGGAACTTAGTTCTTTGTTTGCAAATCACATTATTCATCTAAAAGGCTCCATGGCCGTCAACAAAATCCACAAGAATCTTGCTAACTGGAATTGTTCAGAACTTTTTCATTGCCTCATCCCATTTTGTTAACCATGCTTACCCCAAAAACTCACACCAATCGTACCAACTTCAAGTCAAAACAATGGGTTTCAGTTTTCATGCACAACTTAAAGAGGTCAAATAAAGTTGCTTGAGTTGATGAGATCTATAACAGCAAATTAAACAAGGCCATACGATACATGTGTCTGTAATGTCATTACAGTAACCAGAAAAGTGTAACGTTATCAACGCAATAGTTAATTAAGTTTTAAAATTTGGAATTACCTTGTACCAGGTAAATGTGGATGGAACAGCATCAGGTGCGAAATCAGTCCACTCTGCTTGTTTTTCATCATTTATGGCATAAATTTTCAGGAATTCTCCCCTAAGGCCAACCTAGAAACAAGTAGATAAAACTCATGCCCCACAACAGAATTTTCTATTTATGGGAAGAAAAGAGAAGAAAAGCAGCTACATTCCTGAATAGAGACTGATCACATTAAGATGTTAGTGTAGGAAAATATAGTGGGATTCAAACATCGAAGCATGTATAGGATCTTTTATTTGGCATGTAGATACATCGGTTGGCATTAAAGCAAGCATAATTTTCATAAAATTTTGAATTTGAATGAAGTTTATTAATACATGGGCCATGTTGCCATTAGGGACTATACTCACTAAATGCAAGTAATCCTACTGAGTAGTTGTCAAATCAACCATATTTATTGACTATGACTGGCCATGAGTTAAAGAAAAAGGAAAGATAGGTAACTATTCGTTTTACTTGATTTAATAAAATTGAAAGGATCATATATACTTGGTAGGTCCATAATAAGTTTGAGAGGTCTATATCTCCATTTCTGAACCCAGTAAGCTCAGCATGGCCTTTGATCCCTCCCCCATCTCTCTCCAGAAAGGCACCATAGTTCTGTATCATCAATTTAAAATGACAATGGTAAGAATCCAAATAACATAAAAGAAGAAAAAGAAACAGAGGTGTCATACCTCATAATTTCTTTTATTAACGTTTAATTACATAGACCAAATATGCAGGAATCTTGCCACTGCCGGTAAAGTAAGGCCTAGAACCATGAAACTCTCAAAAAGTAATTTCAAAGCAGAGTTCAAATTTGGTTCAGTATCCACTGGAAGCAAATTGAAGTGCTGACTTTACTCCAGTGGCAAGATGTTTCACAATATGGATACTTATGGTAAAAACTAGGTGAAATGAGATCCAGTGCCTTTTCCATGCAACAAGCCTGAGAAGAGTACACAATTTCTAGTGTAAAGCGTGTTGCTGATGCTAGATGAATGGATGCTAGATTTGTGTCCTAAATTACAAGCCACCAGTATTCAGATTTCAGAGAGAGAACGAGAAACATATGGAGAATCTGTAAATCTTTTTTCTGTATAGTTTTAAGTATGTGATTCACCTGCCTACCTCTTTTTAGTATCTAAATTATTATGCTGTAAGATTCACATGCACCAACTCTTAAGTCCAAGGCTATGATACCGTCCCGAGAGGACAGTTTTATAGCAACTAAACTTAACCATTTGATGAAGGGTATTATTGCTTATAGACTAAAGGAAAAAACTTATGTACCTGCAAACCAACTGTCTGAGTCAACAACACCAAATTGTTATATCCACTCTGAAACTGAACTGGCTGCGTCACCTTGACCCAACGACCAACCACACTGCCTGGTTTCCAGAAACACAGCATTGTTAGCCCATGGGAGAGTTTGACATCACAACACTAAAAAGACAAGTATGATAGATAAACATGGTGTTCTGGAAATAATAGTCTTTCCCTCTTCTGCATTTCTGTCAACAAAAGAAAGCAACTATGACACCACAATCCACAAATGTTGCAGCATCATAAAATTAAGAATCACCCATGAGGTAGCATCTCAAATTTTGCAACAAATATACCAAGTGGTATATTTCTTAAGAAAAATCACAAATATCTGCAGAAACATAACATCGATGCTTAAACCTTTGCCATCAAACAGGCTGGCATCATTTAAAGATCGATACAGACTACTTTCTTTACTTTGTGGCAAATGAAAAAACTTATGATGCAGCTTTGAAGGGTAATAACAAAGTACATAGGCAGTATAAATTGGCTTCAACTGTTTTTTCACTGTTGATCAATCCTGCTGCCATATTACATCAAACTGTGAACAGTTGAAAACAGATCAGCAGGGCGGGGTTGTTGACTATTTTCACCTTTCGTGCATTTCAAAATTCAAAGGGCCTAGCAATATTTTTGTGTAGCAGACGTATGCCCTATGCAAGTAGGATATTGATATTCAACTTCTACAAAAGAAAATATCAATTCGCATTTACATTACCAAAAATTCTTTCCTATTTAGGATTGCAAACTTGACAAGATATCGTATCTCAAAAAAAGAGAAGAACTTGGCAAATATGTTCACATAACACCCAAAAACATCTACAATAACAACAAAAAATAAAGAGAAGGGTAAATGTTTGATAACAAAAAAGATGCAAAGATGAAGGGAAAAAAACTAAACCAAGTGTGCATAGTAAAATGGAATGTGCACCACAGAAAAAATCTCTTACCCGCTAGCTGATCATTGACAAAAACTCGTATCACATCACGCATACTGTCTATTTGAATTGCAGGACTAACTTTGTTTTTCTCCCAAAATGCAATGTCTTCATCAGAAACATATATTCTACATTTAGAAATGCATTGAAGAGTATTATTAAATCTGTATATACATCCAAAAACACCAAGCTTGCATTTGATCAAAGAGATGAAATGTTGGATGTCACGCATAAAAGTTGATAAGCATTTCAAAACCAATCATCTTCAGGGATGGCTATGGGCCAGGCTTGCCAAATTTTTTTTAAATTAAAAGTGTAAAACGTCTTTTTTTAATTGAGTCTAGGTCTGGGCAGGGGCGAGGCTCAACTCTTCTAAGCAAAATGATGTCGTTTTGCTTAGAATAGTTAAGTCTTGGGTTGATCTAGGCCAGACCATGATCTGGCCCATTAACAACACCTAAACCTGGCCCATCAACCAGCCCATTGCCATCCCTAATCATCTTTGACATCAAACAACATAGTCGTGAAGAGAACAGCTGACTGTTGCTCCCAGAAATTAGCTCACAGATCAGTTTTTCGACTACAAATAAGCCAAACTTTGAACAACAATAAACAGAATTAAATTGTACAGCACCCTAACATACTTTTTTTTCCTTATGCATTTATGGCTTGGTTTTCAGGTTGTCATTTCTCCATCTATAACAGAAAACATCTTTATGAAAGTTCAGAATGTTATGAGTATGAAAGAGGGGTAGAGTTTGCTTAATTGCTGCAGTTCAGTAGTGGTAGTAGCCAAGTAGGCATATGAATGGGCTTTACACAGAAGAATGTCAAACACCTTTCAAGAGTACAAACTTCATGAAATTTACAACCAGCACTAATTGGCGCATTAGAGAATATAGAATGGTAAGATAAATGAAAGTTATTCCTGATATTGATCGAGTCCAACCATACCTAAAAGGTGGGACACATATGGTTATAGGCAATATGAACCATTTCATCAGAAATTCACTACTCTCACTGGCAACTGACTCTATGTGGAATAGCTAGGAATATTCAAATACTTTTAGCTGCATCAAACTTATTCTTCCTCTTCTTAAAGTCTGCATCTTTTACAGCCATCAATTACAAAAATTATTTACCTGGTAAAGTACCAGAGATAGTCAGATTGGTCCTTGGTCACATTCAAATGTTCAAGTATGCCTTTAGCAGTAAAATTATTCTCACTCCAAATGCATACAGGCTCTTTAAGAGTCATCCAGGACATCGAACCATGTGACCCTTCATTCTGAAACTGTTGGGTCAATGTAATATCTAGAGAAGTATGCAAAGCAGATTCTAGGGTTTTAATGGACGTTTGTGCTGCAACCTGTGTTTAAAAGAGAATAAGAAATAAAGACGAAGTAACTAGATTAGACTACATGAACAAAATAAGAAAGCGAAAATGTAAAATTTCATTGTAGAAAGCGACTGGAAAAGCGAGATAGTGAAAGTCATTATAATTAGATCATGGAAGTCCATTACCAATATTATCAAAATAATTCTAACTAATAAGAGCCACATAAAAAATGGAAACATCTTAACTTTGTTGGAAGCATCTAATTAGGAAATACAGAATTGGTCAGTACTATTTGTTTGACAAGTACATTAGCATTTAAGACACTTGAGAAAACAGTCACCATGAAACAAAGTTATTATGGTGTTGCTCCAAGTTGAAGATGTTAAAAAATGACAGCAACATTTTCATTCCTTTAAACAATCATATAGTGAATGAGGTTCAATTTTCAGACAAAAAATATGAGATTTTCATTGCAATCTCAACTTGTGTAAGGACAAAGATGACATAGTAATAGGAATAAAAGGCACTTACGGGCGCTTTTAAGTTTCAATCATATGAGGGTATTGTCTGGTCATAAGTTTCAGTTCATGGTAACAATGCCTAGTCATCCTAGGTACAAGATAAAAGAAATCCTAATCCTCTAGTTAAAAGCACATATTATATGCAAATAGTATCTTGAAGAGTTAACAGATGATTAGCCACGCGACTGAAATGGATTGAGAGCATGCCAGATCAAGGAAACTACAATTTCTAGATCACATATTCCAAAAACTCTCATTTAATATACAAAACATTTTCCAGACATGTCAAAATTTGTACAATGATAGACCTTCAAAGTAGCTCCAAACACATGGGAAATATCAGATCATTTTCATCTTTTATAGAAAATCGCATGTCTTTGGAAGAAAAAGTGCCAAATCTTTGTGGTCGAATGCTGATG
Source organism: Erythroxylum williamsii (assembly GCA_027564335.1). Classification (NCBI taxonomy): domain Eukaryota; kingdom Viridiplantae; phylum Streptophyta; class Magnoliopsida; order Malpighiales; family Erythroxylaceae; genus Erythroxylum; species Erythroxylum williamsii. Next base: position 7,543,692 of record JANITW010000004.1, on the reverse strand, counting down.
TAAATTGATCAAACCTTTGCAGTGTTGAACACTGTTGTCCTGCAGTCTGGTAGTATACTCACTGACCAGGGTGGTAACACATAGGATTGACCACGGAATGTCACAGTTATTGTTTTATGCTCGTCAATATTTGCAAGAAAAGCTGAGCAGTACCCATTTGCTTGGTACACATGCGCCTGAAAGCATTGATTCAAATTATACAGATTCAAGCTGTCAGCAATAAAACAGAAAATAAAATAGAAAACACACTAAAAAAGTTCCCCAAGAACAAAGTATACAAGCATATTCCGCAATGAATCACTTAAAAAGGCAAAAGAGTTCGTGAATTTCAGACAAATCTTAAGCAACAAACAGATTTTGCATATATTTCATATTGGTGCCCTATTATATTAAGTGCTTAAGCTTCAAACCGCTGACATGCATTTAAATACATGTTTGCATCTACGTGAAACATATTGCAACAGCTTCCTCTAACGGAAACTAAATTTGTTTGTCTTGTCATACGTTTGTAGCTAAGAATTCTAAAATTCACATATCTCCGATTTTTTCATGGCAGTTTAGTTGAGTTAGCATTTATCTTCAACTAAAAAGGACTAGAAACTTGATGATCAAAAACTTGTCATAGGACATGAATAATAGGTTCACTTTCACTTAAAGTGTAAATATCATTACTTAAAGATAGGATTTCCTCATGCATCGAGAAACTACAAATGCCATGTCAGTTAGAAGCATGTATGAGTGTTAGTACTGCCAATGCCATTTCTATAACAGTCTTAGGAGACATTTCAGGTGGTATATTTGTAATAACGGTGTTAGAAAACATGCCAGGTGCTATACTTGATAAAGGTGTTGCTGATCAAGAAATTTCAATGAGGTCTGTCAAATGTACTCTGAAAACTAAAACACAACGACCTTTGCTTGGCAACTCCTAGAGCAATCAAATGTCAGTCCCAAAAAATAACTTGGTTAATCAACTTGAAAGTAAAGCAGCCACTACAACCCTAATGCCTCCAAGAACATCATAAATTCCAAAGTAGCTTAATTCTTCACAATCATTCATAACGAAATGAACTCCTGCTATATACAAAGTTCTGGAACATATCAAGTTAATGACATTTACAAAAACTAAAAAACATTGCACGAACCTCTTGCTTTGGGCCCAACTTTATGTACTTGGATGAATCTGCAGCAACTAAAGCTGGTTCACAAAGCTTTATGGCAGCATGGAGATCCTTCAAATGCCCCCATTTAGGCTCGCTCAATAGACCTAGATCATTAACAAAATGATTCAAATGGAGATAGGTAACTAAATTATGCGTCCTGAAAATAAATGTTAGTGGCTATCTTTAAACGTCCTGCAATTTCCTTGTATACATGCACATCAACAATGGTGGTTTCAGGAAGGGTAGTGCTGATAGCCATGTTAGATAAGCCACTCCAAAGACACTCACACCTACCATATTCATCAACTGGAGCATCATAATCATAGCTTGTTATGTAGAAAGGACCTCCAGAAGTCCGCCCAAAGTTTGTTCCACCAAAATACTGCAGCCATTTAGAGGTTGAATTTTGGCAAACTTTACTAGATAAAAGTAATTATTCTAGCAGAATTTTGAAAATGCTTTGGTATTCATATTCTTGTTTTGCAACCATTGTTGAAAAACTGGATCCTACATCATACACAGACTTGTCCAACTAATGTCATCAGGATCAGAGATGGTTATGACAAAAGGTTGACCAAGAATACATGTTTTATTACATTCTCATCAGAGTTTCACTTTCTCAATGCATGTGCAATCATTTCAGTCATTCATTGTACCATGTAATAATTCTGGAAACTCCCGCCACGCTGAAAGAAACGCGCAACTGCAAAGGCCAGATCTTCAGCAGGCCTGTGGGGCAACCTTCCACCCCATGTTGTATACCTTCAAAAATCCAAGCCCAGATGAGAATAACTTGAAAAAGCATACATCTAGGTTATGGAATCGGTAAGCATGACAAGTTTAAAAGGGAGAAAATTCTCTGAAATGATAGCAACATGGAGCAACAAGCATGCACAATTTGAAACATCTTAGAGAGGCATTTCTTCCCATGTAAGTTTGATTAACAGTTATTGATATTATTTAACTATTTGAACTAGTTAGGCAATAAGCCACATTAATTCAAAACAAGAAGCTGTTAACAACTTAGAAGATTGTGCAATAGACATGTATAATGTGAGGTATGATTGTACCATCCATCCCAATCCTCTGTCCAAAGAATTGGTTTTTTAGGAGAATTTGGCCTGAAACCATCACAGTAGTATGCATTGCAGGCATCTATCTGTAAAAAGGAAGAATACTATTTTAGACCATTTTAAAAAATTCGAGGTCTCAAAGTTTTCACACAGGAGTTGTGCCAGAAAAGTATTGCCTCTTATAAGGAAAAACACCATAGCTCAAGTAGGACTTATCACCAACTACATAGAGGCTTGAGAAATTTCTTTTAGCTCGAAAGCATTAATTTGGATTAATCAAATACAATCAGATAAAGTAAAGACCTTACTATGTTTTCTGGGGCATCAGTCTGCCTGCACATTACCCATGGAACCCCAGCATCAAGTCCAAGGGCCATATCAGCAGCCCATTTAACATATTCCTTGCCCCCATGGCCATACGAGCTTTCTATGTTTCCATATTCATTCTCAATCTGTCAAATATTTTGTTTTTCAGTTACAGCATCCTTAGGGAGAACAAAAAGTTTCTACATGTGCAGAACCAGTAGAAAAGTGCTGCATTTGTTACACAAATATAACTAGACTGTTCCACACTCATTGAAATTTCATTTAAGTTTCTCTCCCTGTAGAAAGTAATGCCTTCAAAAATCTACTCACTTCCTTGCACTGACCTAAAAAATATCTACTTATAAATTTCCAGCAGGCATGAAACTGGGAATGCCAACCATAGTAATGAGAGACGGAAACAGTTCAGGAATATTCCTTCCTCAAATTTGAACAATTACAGAGGAATGTGAACAAATTGATGGATTTTGATTCTGTCCCCCACACAATGATATTGAAGTCAGACTTAGACCTATCCTGCATTCCTACACAAATCAATTTCATGTTAAAACAACTTAATTCAAATTGTGTATATAACCTGCAACATGATGATTGGACCACCTTGCCAAGAAAATAGCTTTTCCTCTCGCATCAGATCCACCATCTTCCTAACAAATCGTTCCATCTCTGCCTGCAATAAATGAATTATCACCATCAAGTTTTGCTCACCCATACAAAGTTACTCAAAAAGTTTCTAGGATAAGATGAATTACAAAAAGAATTCAGGTTTTCTCATAGTAACTTGGTTAACTGACATTTAATCAGCATATCCTCCTTTAAGGAACATTAATCAAAAGCAGAGAAGGTAACAGAAACATCAGAAAGAAGCAAATTTCTTTCTGTTCCCCCACCGTCAAGAAAAAGGTGAGGAAAATATATTCCCTCAGTGAGAAGATAGATGATAGAAAGAGGGTAATTAACCATGAGAAGAAGGGAGTAAATCATCAGAAGAGTTTATTTAAAAGGTAATATAAGGGGTTTGGTGGAGATGGACTCTTGGATATTGCATTGCCTAGTTTAAACTGCTAGTCGTGATAATACCGCAAACAATGAGCAGCTATGTATGGTTCCATGAACAGCAAAAGAATTAAAACCAGAAAAACGTTATGAACTATTTGCTATAGGAATAAACATCTCAATTTTACAAGAAAAGGTGGTCAAGGAAAATCCATTGCACCTTAAAAGGAGCATTGTCTGTTCGGAATTCTATGCCAGGAATATCACGCAGCCACACCGGAAAGCCTCTACAACCAATTGTTCAAAGTAAGAATGTAATTCAAAACAAGGATCAGCTTGTAGTTATAGTTAAATCATAAGCAGAAAGCATTAAATTTATCTAAACTATTCTAGATGTAAAGATTCAATTTAATAATTTCAAAGAATACTAGAAGTTACTTTAGGAGCTACTACATCCTACACTAACACGAGACTTTATTCCTCCAACTTAAACTTTAAGTTTTAGCATCACATTCACGTTAGAAGATCAAAGACATGCAGAAGGACTTCTCACAGCGGGAACTATAACTTGTGAGTAAAGTAAAACACTCATGTTAAGATGGGACAAGAAAGCGAGACCCGAAATTCCACTCAGCACAAACATAAGGACCTATGCGAAGATGAAGATATAGTGCATTAGCTCCAACTAGCTTCGCAAACTTGACAATATCATATCTTCCTTCAAAGTTATACTGCACACGAAAAAGGAGGGAAGTTATTAACGTGTTGGCGCGAGCATACATATGCGACATATAGTAACCCTAAAGCAGCAGAAATAGATTGAAAATAAGTTTTCTTACGGCACCTCTCCTCTAATTGGTTCGTGTCCATTCCAAAATGCATAGGTCTGAATTACATCGACTCCACCTTCCTTGCTCTTGGCAATCAGATCCGGCCACATCTGATTTCATGCAACAATCTGATTAGCTGATAAACAGCCATTACATTTACACTACACAAGATCAATAAAATAAGCGTTCTACAAGAAGTAGATCCCAGAAAAAAAAAAAATTATCACGGCGCTTAGCTCAGCAAATTATCGCAGTCGCCAACTATCAAACACTAGAATGATTTGAAAGCATTAAGAAGAAAAAAAAACAGAGTCCTATATTGATCATCGAAAACAACGACAGAAACTAAAAATCAGCATTTATCTTTTGGAGTCAAGCACCTGTGGAGTGGCGCGAGGGTAGTGAATTCCGCCAGAGATGAGCATACGGCGGTGACCGTCGATGATAAGAGCCCTGTGGTCGTAGCTGACGTTGAACGGCTTGAAGAAGTTGGCGTGGCATAGCCTCAAAAAGTTAGTGATGATGAAGAGCAAAATGAGCGTGTTTATAGATGAGAAGTGAAGTAGAAATTGTAGTCTTCTTCTTGTTGTTGCTTCTCTACTGTTAGTCCATGGCTTCTCCATTCTCCGAGTGTTGGGTACAAGGAAGAGAACATGGAGGTAATTAAATATTTATTTTCATGGATAGCGTTAAAAAGAGTAAGGGCTGCCACGTCAAATGAATAAGGCAACAAGTCAGCCGACGATGATCGCACCTATTGGGTTAGACACTTGGGCAGTCTTTCGGACAAATCTTTGTTTTTTTTAATTCGAGAAAATCTCATAAATAGGCTAAACAGGTGCACCTCTCCGATAGGTTGTTTGACGCACCATTTTACGGGTGAACCAAACAGTTACACCTTATTATTGAAGCCCAAGTTGACCCTTCACTTACGGTTAAAACTTCGACCACTTAAGACTCTTACGAGAGGGACTAATATAGGATTGAACTTCAAACTTAACTGAAGGTAAGTTTGATCTGATACATATTAAAATACGTATAAATTTCACCTTACAAATTATTTATTATTTGACAAATAATTAAATTGGATTTTAACAAATATCTAATTTAAATTTTAATACATTTAAAAAGAAATACAATATTTTATAAATGTTAAAAATAGAGATTTTGAAAATTTTGTTGATTTTTAACAATGGCGTCCAACAGTTGAGTTTGAAATCAAAAGATAAGGTAGAGAAATTTTCAAATTTCAGAGTAAGAGAGAGGAAGAAGCTACAATGTTTGCAAAATGTCAAAAGGAAAAGTTGAGGTCACCCATGTCTATGAAGCGCTTATTATTTGATTTTGTATTATCAAAGGTAGTGTAACATCTTTTTGCCAGCCTCCATGGTTTTGCATCTCTAATTGCATCGTATGTGTTTACGATAGCAGATATGGTAAAATCCTAAACAAATGACCCATCGTATTACTAGTGTTAATTTTCAGATAAAAACTGCTCTTTACGTTGCGTTTTTACAGAAATTTTTTTTTGGTAAATTAGAAATTGGTAGATTATTGAACTAAAGAGTAGGTTCGAGAATGGAACAACAATCCAGAAGGAGTGCAGCACCACAAGACAGAAACGATAATCCAAAAGGTTTAGGAAAATTCTACTTTAGGCTTTTCTGTTAACTATCGTTGTTAACAAATGGTCCTGGCACGTGTAACTTGTAGACCCGTGATATAACTCAAATAAACACACTTATATATGATTTTTTTTCTTATTATTAATAAGACTATGCAGAAAATTTAAAAAGTGACTTAATTTATCTATAATCATAAATAAGTCTTGAATTTAATGAAAAAGAATTTCACTAATGGTAAAAATTTATATCAACATGTTATTACAAGATTTGCAACAATTTTTTTACCAATTTAGTATTTTATTATGATAAAAAAAATAGTTGAAATAAATGTTTACAAGTGATAAGTAAGTTATATCTCAACATGTTAGGTCCAATGCTGGATTGGAGATTTTTAGAATTATACTTGAAGATCTTAAAATTTGGTCCTATGTCAATTTGTCATTCGAGTTGTGAGCTTTTAGTGATAGTACTTTTTCTGGTTAATAGTGATGAGAAGATAACTATGAGTTATTTTTATTATATCATGGAGATGACGAATAAAGCAATCAAGGCCAGTCTAAAAAATATTTTTTTTCGTACACGTCTTATCTTGTAGTTATTAATAAGAGATGAGAAAGACAACTTTACTCTCTATTATTTGCGGCTGAGACATTTATATATCCTAGTGTTAATTTTAAACCAAGTTTTACAAAAAGAAACTGAAGTTAATAGGGTAATATTATTAACTATCATAAAATTGTTGCCCATAAGATGATGTAGGATCTCCTAAACTCACAACTTTATATTTATAAAGATGCTTCTGGTAATTCTAGAATGTCGATTGCTATTCGTAAAAAAGACAAACTTAATCCATGTATCTATCTTTTTCACTTTTGTTACTTATTAAAAATTAATCACTATTTTATTTTGTTTATATTGCTACTTTTGTTGTCCTATATTTGCTTGCTAAGATTAGGTCTTCTTGAATTGCAAAGGTTTGCAATTTGAATTCTTATTCAATGTGTGAACACAACAAGTTGTATAAGTAATTAGACTACAATTGACTTCATCCATTCCAAGAAAAAAAATTAATTAGACTACATTTGATTTCATTCATTCCAAGAAAAGGAAAAGATTGGAGCACAAAAAATTGAACGGTGTGATCTTTGTTCCATACAATTTGAAGTTTTGAAAAAGGTATATTTTTATCATTATTAATTTAGATATAGGCTCTGTTTGGAAATCAGTTGATTGCATTAGCTGTTAGCTTATAGTTGATTATATTAACCGATTTGATCAGCTGATTGCATTAGTTGTTTGTCATTTAATATTTGGTAAAACTAGTTGTTTAATCTTAGTTGTTTATATATAAAATGACTTATGAGGACATGATTTTAAAAAATTATAAGGATATGAATATTATATATCTTAGTATTTCGTTCAATATTCTTATAGGAATTTAGATTTTAGATATTTAATTATACAAAAATTAAATTTATAATTCAAATAAAAAATATAGAGCATATAATAATAATAATAATAATAATAATAATAATAATAATAATAATAATAATAAAGTCTTG